>JAHZMZ010002164.1:0-25617 GCA_027743805.1 Lepidocyrtoides sp. E14
ACACTCTCATTCAATCTCTAGACTAGACAAGTGCAGTACACACATTTTGTTTTCCTCTTTTTTAAATTGATGACTTTTCTTGTCCATCGAAATACCGTAGTATGTGGTAATACATTATAGTATACCGTAATTGGTACTTGCTAAAATGCTATAAGCTAATACATACTGTATTGAAAGCGATTGTAATGATTATGGCAAAGGAAGATGTTTAATGACGATAAGAATCTGAAACATGGATAAACAACCCAACCAAATTTTTAAGCATGTTGAACAAAAAATGGGCGTGAATCTGCAAACAAACACGGCAAACATTTTGCTCTTGTGTTGGTTTCATTTGACTAAAGCTCCATCATTCTCTATATGCTCTTGCCTTTTCTCTACTGGTCATTCATTGCAATGCTTGTCAGTAGTGCTCACCATATTTTCCCAGATTAACAATCAACAACGCCATCGATCAAAAAGCAAATCATCCCATCATGAATTACATACGTACAGCTGCATGTCTAATGTCTACCAACCAGATCAAAATCAGGATAATAGTAATAACAAAAAAAGCCTATGGCTTATAGATTATAAATACATAATGTTCTTGCTCTTTAAATTAGATAATAATATGGCGAGAAAGAAGAGACCAAGAAGAGGAGGCTGAAAACTGCAACAAATTGCATGATTTATGAGATATATGATCCCATCATTATCCAATCATTCAAATATTTATTTATGCAGTGCAATTTTTAGCATATTAAAATTTGGTTTTGATATGACCAGAGAGAATGAACCTGATAGAAGGTATTTTGCATGTTATTTATTATCGTGAAAAAATAGATGGTCATCATCATCATCACTTTATATTTAAGCGAATTACAGTCTTGGGCTTTTTAGTGCCGATTATATTAGTTTAATGAAATATGTGGCCAATCGGAATGCAAAGTTTGACTCTTGATTTGGCAAAGAAATGCGATGCTAGGATTTGATGGGCAATATTTTAAAATAAAAGCAGGTAATGCGCATTTGATTCGTTCAAGAGTAGTTCGTTAGAGTGTTGAGCGGAGCCGATGATGAAAAAAATGACCATCTCACCTTATAAAGAAGACAATTGTTAATAACCATTTGTTTTTATGCGAATTTCATGATGTTGAATTTTAAAGGTTACGCAGTTGTTGTTGTAAGTATACATATTATCGTAATGAAACCGAACAAGCTATTAATATAGTACACAGTTGTATAATGTGTAACAAGCCTTGATTGATTGATTAATGTGATGATAGTCGACTAATTGTGTTTTTTGGCTTGTCTGCACCTTTGAATTATCATTATCCTATAATTGCTTCCTTTCTTTTTAACAACTCTTTGTCACTCTCTGAAACCCAAGTAAGCAAAGCTAGCAGGCTAATTTATGTCGTATTATTTCATCATGTCATTAATTTAATTAGCTCTTGCACAGATAAAAAGCGATATGGAAGGGCATGTAGCATGGCTAGTAAATTTGCATGTAAAAAAATATATCAAAATGCAACGATTAAAGCAGTTTTGCTGGTGGTAAGTGTAACGGTACCCCTTGCTGTTTTTACGTCACTTTGCTTTGAATGCGTGTGTATGCTCACTTGGTATTCGATTTCGTATAAATAAAAAGCAAGTCATGTAACTTGTCACTGCTGCTGTCGTTGTTATATATTATGCATACAGTATTTTTAGAAGAGATTTTTGTACTATACTATTTTAATGATGAATTAAACAACAAGTCATGGAGAGAGGAAACAAGCTTGACAAACCCATTTTTATCGTTATCTTAGCAAATTATCACAACATTTAGTGATTTAAGTGAGGTGACATGTTCTTTTTAATGACAATCACTGTCACAAAAATGCATGCATAAAATATCCAAGAAAAATGCACAACAAAGCGCTTTGTTAGTAGAACACGTATTACAACAACGGATTGTACAAATTATATTGTCATCTTATTACTAGCGTTGTCAACCAAAATGTTCCTTGTAACGTAGAGGTTACATAATGTGCACCAACCCAGAGACACTTGCGTTCAGGTAGACATATCAGTGCTACAAACATGTTGTCTTAATTAGTACTGTCAACCTTTTGGCATAATAAATTTATGTCAAGTCAGAATGAAGAAAATGCCACCACTCACAAGCAAACTCAGTAATTTAATTCATTGGCACCACTAGCTTGGTGATATGGTGTCACCATATATGAATTGAGAGAACAATTTAAAAAATGCAGAATAATAAAGCGGTTTGTTTTCCTAGTTAAATATTTATTGGCTATAGGTAATTAGCTCATCAGAAATATTAATAAACAAGCTGTAATTTGTTGCATGTTAAATGCGGTAGGAACTAATAACGGCAGAGACGATGGAATCATTAGCATTTCCAATTTCATTCTGCTACTGTGCATTTTCTTAATTGAGATGTCTTTTTGGCAACGATTTACTAGCTTGGTGATATGGTGTCACCATATATGAATTGAGAGAACAATTTAAAAAATGCAGAATAATTTAGCGGTTTGTTTTCCTAGTTAAATATTTATTGGCTATAGCTCGTCAGAAATATTAATAAACAAGCTGTAATTTGTTGCATGTTAAATGCGGTAAGAACTAATAACGGCAGAGACGATGGAATCATTAGCATTTCCAATTTCATTCTGCTACTGTGCATTTTCTTAATTGAGATGTCTTTTTGGCAACGATTTATTTTCTTTGTGGAGAATGACACCTGATGCAAATAAAGTTCACACCTCTTCACATAAAGTTTTGCGTGCTAGCGTACGCCAATTGAAATGATTGGTATGAAAAGCAAATGAGATTCTTTTTACGACTTTCTCGTCACAATTATCTCTCTTTGCGTTTTATTACAGGTCAAATTGTGGTTTCAAAATCGACGAACAAAGCATAAGCGATTGCAACAAGAAAAAGAATCAATGGAACAGTCTACTTGTGGGAGTGGTGACGTAAATGGGAAGGGCTCATCTGGATCACTTACAGATTCGTCAACTAAAAACTGCAACATGGTAAAGATGCTGAGTGAGGAGGATGAGGAAGAGGTCGAGGATGAAAAAATCTCTATGGCTGATGACTACTTGGATCACAACGGGAAAGAAATCTCAGAACGCAACATATGAAAAGCTGCTCATAAATATTTAGTATAGACCAAACACAAAAGTCCTGCAAATGGACAGGTATTTATGCATAGGGTAGTTAGACATAGTGGTAGGTATCAACGTATGTAAATACTTGTCGCAGTTGCAATATTGTTGTTTGATATTGATATTACAAATGATATATAGTTCCTTGTGGCAGCTATAAATTTACTTTATCCTGTTGACAAAAAAGTATTAATTAATTTAATCATAGAGAAAAAAATCTAGCTGCATAAATTATAAATTATAATAGATATGATAAGAGAAAACCCCCAGGGCAGTTACATTGCATTGCAGAGCATCGATGTTTTTTACCCACAACAGTGTAAGCAAAATTATTTTTTAAATGGTGGAAAATAAATTAAAGAACTATTATGTATGAACTATGAAGTACGCCCGCATAGTGTCGTTTAATTTTTAAAAGTAAAGTTTACGTTTAGGGGAAAAAATTCCAATTCATTACTCTTCGAATCAGCAAATTTTCAAATTGCTCAACTGCGACAAGCAATCATTAATAAATACATAGTAATACATGTGTACATAGATGTAGTATTGAAGTATTGTGTACATTTTCTTTCGTACCCTAAAATAAAGCAATTGAGTTTTAACAATAATTACTGCAAATACAATTGAATTTTATTCCTCTACAACAAGATTTTTGTGCATATTTTCTGGATTGGAATCAATACTTGTCTCATGTGCAAAAGGCGTGTATTATCGCAGCATAAAAAAGTCTCCGTAAACTAGCTTGCTTTACAATATTGGACATAAATTGAATGCCGTCTGTCTCGGACGGTAATAATGATAATGATAATACGCTAGTTAATAAAGAATCAATACAGCTTACAAAGAAAGTGTGGAGTAATAGGAGGTAATTGGGAATGTCAAAATGAGCACAATGATTCAGTAATTCGTCTTTCTTTTCCACCTTCTTAAATTGCTAACTCTCTGATGCACTTCTCGTCATTACCAACCAGCAGTATGATTATTAAAGAGAATGCGCACAGCGTTCTCAAAATGTAATCAATATGATTTCTAATGCAAAGATATTGTCAAAAGCTGTCTATATAATACCAAATGCATGCTGCTGACACGACTACAAAAGTATAAGTTTAAAGGTTTCCGCAGCCTTTTTAACACTTCCTCTCAATTCCATTCAGCATAAACCGAATCAAATTCTCACTAGACACAAATATATGGTGGTAATGAGTTGTAAATGAAGATGGAAAGAGACTGTTGGTGGCATATATTCTCCTCACTAGCAAAACAAACAGAAGACACAAAAAGGTCATCATCTCATCTCAACCCCAAACTTGAAAGTTGATGTTTTCATAAGATAAAGTTCCATTCTCCCTCAGCCAAGCTAAGCTCAATCCTTTTTTAACTGCCAGTCAGGCCCAATAATGAACCAATGTAGAGCAATGAACAACGTAATAATGTGACAATGAGAAGAGGACACACACATAAACCCAATGACAGAAATACCTTCTCGAATAACAACAACAACAAAAAATACGCAAGCTACTTGCCTAGCAAGCATGTATATTTGGTGTTCAATTTATGTTTTTATATATAACTTCTGTGATATAACCTTTGGAATGAATTGTATATTTAAAAGAAAAAATCTGGATTCATACCCAATTTACCATTATCACATCACTTGAAAAAATCAAACTATTTATCACTGCCTTTTGTTTTGAAAATTACTGTATTAATGCTTTATATACAAGATCCATTTTAAATTGCACTCGCATTCCATTTTGACATGTTAAACTAGATTTTCATTGAACTTGACTGCACATCTGTCCACACGCTTTTTAGCCAGAAATTAAATTGTGTAATATTCGTCACACAACTCACAGCAAGACTCACATACAGGCAACGCGCCAACATATATACTATACATACATAATTCAGAAAAAAAGTATTCAACTTTTCCATTTCAAGTCAAACAGTATTTTGCTGTGTGTAAAGGAAGCAAAGTTGGAAGACGCTGCATGTCTTTAAATACCATATATACCATGCTCAAAAATCAGCTAGTTTGGTCATCATCCCTATCATCATTCAAACCTGCAATACAGGCAAAACAGAAGACGGGACAGACCTAGAGGCATTCCAAGAAAAAAGTTATATCATCATCATCATAATATTATTATCCTGTCCTCCTCTACTACTTTACCTACCTCTGCTCTGCTGCTAAGGCATTCATACTTTTACTTTAACTTTTCCTCTTCATACTCCACTCAACAATGCTACAAGTGAACAATGAGGAATGCAGGCAGGTTTTGGGTTGAGTTGAATTTCGTTGCTGAAGGTATGCGTTACATACCTGCTTGCTCACTCACTTATTTACTCCCGAAAGAATTTCTGAGGTGCTGCTGCTGTTGTTGAAAACAACATTGAGTCAACATAATAGCTAACTATGATTATTTATGTCGGTAATAATGTCACAGGGAACACAACACAAAACTTCAACAAGTGGACTAAATATCTTTTTAAAAATGTACAAAGCCCTCTCCATCTTTCACTCACTCTCTCTCTCTCTCTCTCTCTCTCTCTTGTAGTCTCATACATACAATAGGATCATCATCTGAGATATCCTTTAAATATTATGGAATGCTCTTGTGAGAGCTGAGAGAGGAAAATAAAAGGAATCTTGAGAAATGTTAACGTGCAGTAATGTGATGTATTATTAAGATGATCATCATCACTTCAATCTTCCCAACCTGCTTCTTAATTTTTTTCTTGATCTTTTTTGGTCATTATTTTCATTTAAGGTAAAAAGTACAGCCCCTGTTAGTAAGTTAATAGACGTTAATAATTGGACCCTGAATGAGCATGATCATTACGTGGTATTGTACACTCTTTTTGGAGGGGAGACGGCAGCACAGGGTATATATAATAATGAACAAGTAATAGGAAAGTTTTCTTTTTAGGTAATATCCTGTAAAAAAAGAATATTTACTTTTAACAGTAGATATTTTAAGCGTATTGAAAGTTGTAATGAAAAATATTTTATGCTCATTTATACCCGTTAAATTCCTATGTAAGGAGTTGTGTAATGGTTTTTGTATGTGTGTATGTGTGTGTGTGTATGTGAAAATAATAATTATGGGGGTGTTTGCTACTAATAAGACTTTCATGGTAACAATTAACCACGCCGTTTCTCGCACTGAATATGGTAATCGGTAATTATCATTACTAGTAACAGTTATGATTATGATGGTAGTGATGCAGTTCATGTGATTGCAACTACCGTCGTCAGCGTCAGCATCAATAAATGGCATTTATATTTTTAAATTAATGTTTACGCTTCCACAGTTCCACATGTTGTGACCTTTGTTAATAAATATAAGCACAATTTTTATGGAAAATGCTAGAATATGTAATCTTCAAGCTGCAATAGTTTGTCTTTTACATATATACGGTTAGTTAACGACTCGTTTCAATGAATGAGAAAATCTGCTCATTAAATAGTTTTCAAAATATCTTGACAGAAATTTAAATATAAAATTACATTATAGTTAAGTGAAAAGTGAGAAATGACATAATATTAAACCAAGATAAGGCGAAATCTTTATGATAACTCACGAAAGTAGCTGGATACAGCATTAGGGTTTTGACGAGTATGACTTTCATAAATATTTTGTCGTACTCGTTCTTTCAACTTTGTCCTTTAGTTATCTGCTTTAACTGGAAAAGATCTATACGAAGCAAAAATCTGTAGGTCAAACTATCAAAACGGACTTTAGAAAAGGAAATAATTCTCTGTGCCGACATGTATTAATCAAATTCTAGACAAGATTAAGTATATTTGGTACTATTTGGTATATTGATACTGAGATGGATACTTGCGAAGCTTGTATCACCATACACGTGTGAAGATATGATTACAAGAAGAACAAAAACCCGATACGATTACTTTCTGTAAATCCAATCTACTACTACTACTACTGAGACTACAGAGTAAGATAATTTTGAATGAACCAAGGTACTATACACTATACACTATGATTGAAAATGCCAGTTTTACGATTTGAAGAAAGCAATACATAGTACATTCAGCCCACCACCACCACCAAGGCATGTAAAACAGGATCATGATGATCATGAGTGAGCTGAAATAAGTCTACATAATGTACTTCCGATTTCAACCCACACTTCATGAATTATGTATTTCACAGAAATGTGATTTCTGAATCATGATCTGAACTCTGAATGAAAACACACGACTCACAGAAATTCGTGTTGACATTGCTATCAGTACAAACGAGTAGAATCAAATTTCATTTCTTCCATTGGTTTTACTCGACTGATGAGTAGTATAGTAGCAGTATTTTTCACGGCTTGAGAAACTCAGTTCCAATTTCACCACAATTCCCAAATCGCTCCAACTCGGTCGCTCACAATCAGTCAATACACTTGATAAAAGCGGAGAGGAATAAAAAAAGTTATTCGGTATTTCTATTTTTATATCTGAGAGAGTCTATCCCTCAGTCAAGTACAACGAAAAATGGTGAAGCCACCCACAAATGTAAAATTAAATTATTGATACAGTTTTATATTACCTGTACTTTTCTCATTATTCATATCAGTCATTTTTAAACCCTTTTCCTCTTCCATTTATTAAATTTATCGTTTTACTACATTTTTTTGGCTGTACTTTTACATACTATTTTAATTAAATAATAATAATTCATTACATTTTTCTCCACAAAAGGAATATTATGCAATAATAGTAACTTCACTACTCCGCACTGACTGATACGATGATTGACAGTTGACAATAATTATAGCTCCGAGTAAGTATAAAATAAATGTATTTCATGCCCATGCATGATGATAACATACTCACGTTTCGCTGTTGATAATCTAAGGCAACATTTTTTTCTATTAACTCCTCCAAAGTTACCACCCATTTTTCTCATCATCAGTCACTTACTTCTCGCGGTTCCGTTTCAGTAAGTTTGCTACAATATCCCATAAAACAGTGTTGCGGCCATCATCGTCCTACACTGCTGCATTATTTTATCACTGGGTGTCTTTTGTTTAAAATGCTCACATAGTTAATTTACAGCCAAAAGTGGCACTTCCTCCCTTTTCCCACATGCAAATTGTTTATGATGAGTTGAGAAGAGTGGATTTTAAGCCAACCTCGCCACTGCTTATGCATGCCAGGAAGCTTAATATACTTGTTTCGCTTGTAATTTAGTGCAGCACTTTTGCTGATAATAATTAAATTGCACACATCACCATCACTCAGTATCATCATCATTATCAGCAACATAAGCAAGCAAGCAAGACAAGTAGTATAACTCAACCTTTGAAGTACTTACATAATAATGTGCATGTAATGTACCTTTTTTTATTCCGTCTTGGTATTAACAACATGCTGTGTGTTATAATGAATTGAATCAGGGTGCTGTTGCTGCTGCCTCCATATAAAATGCATAATCATTATCAAGAAAAGTTACCTGCGCACTGTGCACTAATCACAGTAATAATAGCAGAAACAACAGCTGTCATTTAGAGCATCAAAGAATTTGAGGCAGCAAGTGTAACACAAGTACATAATATTTTTAAAGAAGGTTTTTGATAATGATCCTCCTGTAATCATATAAGTGGATGCATAACAATTTTCTCAAAAGCAATTTTTTAGCTGAGCAATTTAACCAGAGAGAATTACATTAATCGCCTCGCGTCTTCTCTCTCGTCTTTTTTTTCTACTTCATTCCTGATTCTTCTCATTTTGTTTTCCGCTACTACTACTACTACTTGACTATTGCTATTCTTTCTTGTTGTTGTATCTGTTGAGGCGAGGTGAAAAGTCAAAAAGGGTTCAAACTTAAAAGCTGTCAGGTTAGAAGAAAGTAATAACAAGCTCATAAAATATTATATAAAACGGTGCAGTTGATGATGATGATGATGGTGGGTGAGTTTAAGTGGATGATACACAATGGAATATTATTATTATTACGACTTTAATTTAGAAACATCACGTTCTATTAGTACACACATTATGATTAGTAGTAAATATCAGGTGAGCACAAACAAAAATTACAGAGTTGAAAATTTATAATTAAATTGAGCACGTCTTCTTCCCTTCTCTTTCTGTACACTCAATATTACATATCTACTCATATTATGTACAAATAAAAGCTGTTAACTTTAATAGTATGACTTTCCTGTGCAAAAAAAGACGTGAGTAGGTAGGTAAAACAGCTCCATCACTACTGCATTATTGTAGAAGCAATATTATTCAACATTTTTTCGGAAGAAAATAGTAGATGAGCCTCATTAATTGCTTGATGTGGCATGGCCTGAATTTAAGTTGGTGTTAAAACAAATTACTGTCGAGAAAGAGCATTTTAATGAGCAGGAACAAGCGCAAAAAAACAGCTTCTCCCCTAATGCATTTATACTACATGTAATTTTTGCAAGAAAAGAGTAAGGTGGACTGAACAACAATCATGATGATCATATTAAAATGGAGAGCAGCCATGCACAAATAGCACCAACGTCATGGCTCAACTGAAAGACCGAGACCGAACGAAACGTCTGCCGCTAAAAAAAGAGAAAGAAGTAGTGAAGGAGAATAGCAAAACAACAGGAACAAGAGAGGAAGCTCTACACTTGCCATAATTCGTATGATTATTGCTCGTTTTTTTGTTGTTTTTTGTAGGTTTCAAGTGAATTTTAAATGCACAACACACACAAAGCATTACAATGTACATGTAATAAAAATCGCCAGAGGACAAAACTGCCACGTAAATAAGGTAAAAAATGATTATTATGATGATAAGACGCAATAAAAATACCAAGAATTATTATTTAATGTAATAATTTTTATTGGGGATTAGTAGAAGAACGAGACTAGCTGCTGCTGCTGCTGCTGATATACATCTTTCCTCATATCAACTTTTAATTTGATGCACATCACTCACTAATTACAGCATTATGAAGGAGAAAATGCACACATGTCCAAGTTGCAAAAATCTAAATTGTACACTAATAATCTTGACTCGTCCATTATATTTTCTTTTTCAGCAATAATTCACTATATAAGCATAATATTATTACATTTATGAAACTCATTTGCCGTCATCATTATCAACCACCAGCATTGCAGTCGAGTTGATGGCATTTTTTTGTAGAAAAATGAGAAACTGTTAATACATGTTCACATCATCAGTAAAATTGGTAGACGTTTCTGGTCATGTGTGTGCATACTAATAAATGTTGAGTTGAGCATGGACAGAAGGAGAGAAGAAAGGCAGTAACATCGACTCCAAAAACAACGAAAAACGGATTTATTACCACTACATAAAATTTATAATGCATAAAAGAAGGGTATTCATTATAATAAACATTATTACCATTGTTGTTGTTGCTGTTGAATGTTTACTCGTTTTCTTTTGACATGACTGACTGATTACTTTTTTATGATGACTGTTTTGTGTCTGTTGTATTTATACATAGGCACATAAAATGTCCATCTAACCAAAGGACAACATCAGTACATAAATGCATATTATACATCAACATGATGACGGAACAACATCAACTAATAAGTACATATATTATGTATAGGAATGTGGGTATATTATATGTTCACGTCTGTATGACGAGCGTAGACTTAATGATAGTTACATTAAAAATAGAAATAAATGATGATTATGCTTTGGCTGTTCTCTTCCCGAAGAAGATGCACCAATGATGATGAAGATGAAGAGTTTTTGTGATACAAAGTCATATTTTAAATTTTTTTAAACAGATAACCCGTGTCTTCCTCATCATATTAATAATATTTGTATATCTTTTTAAATTTTCACAATGATAATGATGAATGCTAAATGTACATGGGCATACATACAGTTTGTAGATTTATATACGCACACAGTATTTTTATGATTACTCCCTTTGAAATGTGTACAAGTTGATGGTACATGCACCAACAGTCATGTTCAGTACGGAAAAAGACAAGTGCAAAGTGGGATAAGTGTTCGTTCGTATGTACACGCTATTCTGGTGTGATGCCAGATTCTACTTTCATTATGTGTCTTGTTGCCTTGCTGCTGCTGCCTCCGGATAAAAACCATATGCCAATGTCAGTCAACTTGTCAAAATCTGGTAGATTGATAGCAATAATTATAATTTCAAGTGAGTACACTAGTAGTAATAATAACTACAGATGATGATGATCATCATCATTCCCATCATAATATATTGTTGTAAATAAAAATATGAAAATATTTGGACTTTTAATGTTGGATTTAATTCTGATTCTAATAAATATTATGGTACTTAAATTGGGAATAATATATTATGTACGTCGCATGCTTTAAAAAGTTTGAATCTTCGAATTGACGCTGATGAAGCTGATGCTACATACATGCTGCTAATAATGACTCCAAATATTTGTCATCTTCAGTGATACGAGTACTACGAGTTGTTGAGATTCTCGTATGCCAGTTCATTATAAGATGCTTTCTTGTCAAAGTCGTGCTTGAAGCTGACTTGACAGACAGCAAAAGTCAGAAAAAATGAGAGAAGAGGATTGATTCTCTGTTAATTCTTCCAGGTGAAATGTGTTTTGAAAAAATATTAAAAGTGATTCTGTAATGAGTTTTGAGTCGGTACACGATGCCACGCCAGCAGAACCCAAATACATACACATTGCTTGTAGGAGTATGCTCTTCTCGGTAATGGGTTAGATCATTATTATGAATACATACTTTATGGCCTAGTCACCTTCATCTAGCCATGCCAAGTAGTAGTAGTAGTATAGGTATTGCCTCAAACAAGCACTGATTTTTCTCCAAGGCAGTTGGATCGTCTAATATATGCTGGTAGTAAAGGCAATAGTACATTTTGCTTTAATTTGGCACATGTTATAGAAAAAAATGATCCTGTCGAATGCATCATAATCATATAATACACGCACATTACTCTGACAAAGTGATTTTAATGCGTGCTTATTAGGAAAAATGATGGTAAAAAAAATGTTATGCTTCTGTTGCTGATTTTTGTCTTAATTTATTTAAATCACATACAACTGCTACCCTTTTTGGGTGGACGAGAAAGAATTGGCATTGTTTTTTTTCTATGAGAATTGATACTCACATACCACAACATCATCACCCTCCCATTCTGCTTTAACAGAGCTAACATAGAACATAAGAGTGTGTCTTTGATGTCGACATAAAAGGCAAGTATGTCACATTGAATTGAGTCTGGATTGGCAAAAGTTAAAAATATATTCATTGTAATTGTGACTCGCTTTCAATCTAGCTGTCATCACGTCATGCAAAATGTTCACGTAATGGAAGATCGAGATGGTCTGATAAGCTGTTGTTGATCAACTCATCTCACTGAGGCAAGAAGGATTTTATTGAGTTTGGCTTGACCTTGCCCGAGCGACCCAATAAAGCTTTTCAAATTACTGCTAATTCATTCACATTTCAGCAACTGTCAACGTATTTGTACATTTATACAAATGCATCGCAGCTAATATTTATATGGACAAATACACCAAGGAATTGAAAAGACAAAATAAAAGAAAAACTTTGAAAATAGCACAAACTTTTCCATACACTCATGTATACACAAATGAATATAGTTTAATACTTGAAATGATATGACTTTCAAAAATATGCCTTCTTATATTGACAGTGGGACGTCTTTTGATAGTTTTGCTTCTATAAAGGCAGTTTTCTTTTTTTTAGATTATGTTATGGAACGCGTAAAACTAAAATATGCTGAACAACTTCTTTTATAGATTGTAGAAAGGAATGAAACCGGTTTCCCACCCTATTTCACATTACTTATAAATTAAGGCACCTTAAGTCAATCGAAGCTCTTAACAAATGTATGAATTATGGCGAAAATAAATTACACCTTAAATAAATGTTTAACTAATAATTACCATGCTTCTCCTGTACATCATCATATCATCATCATCATCATATTCTTCTTTGAAAGAAAATCTAGAGTAGTGGCAAAGTGTATAACTAACAATACGTAATATATTACTGAATGGGTTTATTTTCCATTCTCATAAAAGCGTTTACACGCCCAGTTTTCCTAAATAGTTTATGAGTCTACTTCTCATTACGAGTAAATACTAAAGCCTCAATAGTTTAGTTGTTTCTGAACTGCTTTACATAGACCGTTTTAGTACAATAGTCAATCTAAGAAACCCCGATGGTAGTTTGGTAGTTTTGATTTCATAATTTAAATCAGTGACAATCATTATTGCTATTTTGACGTGGCACAACAGATTATGATGTGGCCAATTACTAGAGTAAACGTGATAACAGTTAGGGCACTTGGAAATATGAGAATGCATTAACAAATTCATCTCAAACACCTCGCTCATCGTTTATGTACATGTTATTATTTATGAATGTGTTCCTACAATTATATTTTTAAACTTGTAGATTTTTTACGTGCATTTACATTTTTTTCAGCCCTCGGACACTAAACTCGTTTTCCTCGCAGGTAATAATATGTCCTTAAAAGGACGGATACTGGAGCGTGGTTTTGACGTGGAGCTCTAAAAATGGAGAAAAATCATTTTTATTCTCCTGTTGAAGATGAAATCAAGGTGTGTTTACACAGTAGTCCATGTTTACAGCAGACACTTATCATTTTGTCAGTGAGCGAGAAGGAAAAGCAATGAATTTGAAATTGTAATGTTGGGGTGGTGAGCCTACTAGACAACTGCTCGCAATCAACGGAAGTCTACTTTAAAATTAGCATCTTAAAATTATGTAAACCCACTACGACTGTGTTCTTCATGTTTGAAAAATAATGACTCGCGTACCAAGGTAGTAATAATTTTCTTTATGAAACTAGAAAAATGTTTCATCGAAATAATTTCAACCTACATAAATAACGAACTATTATTTGGGTGAGATAACTAGATCAAATCATTTTACCTGATGATGATAATAGCACATACACACATGCCAATGTAAATATGTTATATGTGTCATGCAGATAAGATCATAGATAAAGGTTATCCCGAAAAAGTTACAATTCGAAAGAGCTGAAAGATTGGAGATTTGTACTTTAATGCCCAGTGAGAAAACTGGAAAGCTGATACACGGATAGAAAGATGGAAAAATGGAAACCTCCCTCAAGTCATAAATACTTCATTGAGTGCATTACTCATTCGCTTCCTATTATCATTTTCATGGTATATGCCAATATAGGCAGACATACTTATACAAATTTCAACAGCAAAGTTTTTGTAATGCTAATATCATACCATTTATTCTGTACGCTGCTGCTGCCAACAAAATTGTATAAAATATCTATTGTGCTGGGTCTTTATACTTCGTACTAGGCCAGTGCATTGTATAGGAATAATAATAATAATAATAGTTTGCGAGCATTTTATACAAAGTTTTTGTGTGTGATATTATGGTGATATGGCATGCACCAGCCATCAACAATAATACAAGCCCATTGAATGCCACCATCGTCACGGGATTCCACACTTTTTTATAAACTCCCCATTACTTTTGACATCCGTTTTGCTCATCTCTCACTTGCCTTGTTTGCGCTTCCCTTGTTGCCTTCTCCGCTCCTTCTTGATGGAATTATTATTGCATCGTCTCTATTCACTATTATATAGCCCCACACTTGTACTCACCCACTCAAACATACGCACATGTGCATAAGTATTCCCTGCTATCATTGTTCGTGCCCAGCTTGTTACTGAAGTAAATGAGAGATTTGTTAGCGCTTCTTTATGCAAATATTCTAATCTTTACAAAGTCATCATCATCATCATCAGCATCATGAAATAAAATTACAGCTCATCTGCTGTGCTAGCCGTTGTTGTTGTGATTGAATTTTGGTAATGGTCAAATTGGATTTTCATTTGCGGGCAAAAAGCTATCTATCTATTTCTCTAATAAAAATGCCTTTTGGGAGCAATAATAGGAATAATAGTGTAAAAACATGTATATTATCAGAGGCATATGCCAAATAATTTTACATGATTGTATTAATAAATAGACGAATGAATGAAGAAAAAAAATCAAGTGGGATAGGTCCTTTTTATTATTTTTATGATTTTCATCGTCTATCATACCAACCAGTCATAACACATATTGAGATAATAGTAGTATCTTTCTTCCCTATCCGTTTCGCTGCTGTTTACAACACATAATAATGTATACTATGCATTAACACTAGCATTGTATCCAAATAAAGTAAAAAAATGAAGACGATCATCATTATACCCTGGCTTGTACACTAGACCTTTAGAACTTTTTATTTCATATTATATTTTTACCATTTTACCGTGAAGAATGAAGATTGACAGTGACAATGGCAATGGCACTGACATATCATCACGCCTCACTCATGGAGCAACTACCAACAGAAACCACAAGCCAGTTGAGATGACTAGGATTACTTACAACAACGAAGACTGCCATTATTATCACTACTGCTGCCGACCGCACACAACAACAACAACAATTTATGCCAAAAGGGGAAGAATGCACTGTCTGTTGGCTGAGTGCTTGTATGCCGGTGTAGTTATGAATATCAAGCTTCTTCCATTCATATCATTACCATCGTCAATCAGCAAAAGTGAAAAGAGCACACCAACAGCATAATATCATATCACTTGATTGTTTATTGTTGTGAGTGTAATTTTTTACAGTGAATGAATTGTATTTTTTCATACAGTTTTTTTCCTCTTTTTTCTGAAGATGATGATGATGTGATTTACATATTCATGACTTCTCTCGGATAATTCATTTGGACAGATGGATGACTTGTCTTGCCTATGATGATATAAAATGCTCCGTCTCTCTCTCTCTGCCTCTTTCTTTTGATGAACTTTGAAATGTCATGCATGCTTTGCCTGAATACTTAAGTATTTTAGCATTTTATTGCAAATTGTGACGATAACGATATGTAATTTTATATCAGATTGATTTTGATGTTAAAACGTGCAGCAAGCAATCATCTTCATTCGTCGCTCATTATCTTCCTATAAAATAAAATGTTGTACATGGAGTAAAAAGGAGTAGAAAGGAAAGCCTTAATAGGAACAATTTACCAGTTTCCACATGTATTGGTTTGCATGTAATAAATAATGTTTCTTTTTTTTTCTGTGAAAAAAAAATGTTTACCTCGCCTAATAAAATGTACGAAAGTAACAAGTAGTGAGTGAGCAAGCAAAACGATCAATTTAGATTGACATGCAGCAACTTCAACAAGAGCGAAAAAGAGGTAGAGAGCAATAAGAGATATGTGAGATGTATCTTGAATCTTGACTGCTACTGCTACATACTGCCCTGTTCTGTTCTTGTCTACAAGTCTTCACCCTCTGCAAAAGAAGAAAAACCTGCGGCTGGTGTGTATCTTGTTGGCAGGATGGCATGTAATGACTAATGAAATGTAAATGCGCGTAAATTAATCGTAATGTAATTGAGCTCCCTTAGTGAAAGATGAGCAAAATGATGACCCGTCAACATATACTGTTAAAAAATATTGGATCACCACACAGTGTAGTTACACCACATATTTCAAACGTTTTGTGCATTTTATCACATTTTTCCTAAACCTTGGCATATAACATTGAAAAGAACATTTGCGACAGAGTTGTCATACAAATGTTTATGAAACTGCATTTTTCGTTGTTTGAATAACGTTTTGCACTAATTTGCTCTCGTCTATTTGCTCCATGTTCTTTAGTCTTGCCAATAAACTTTGACAATACTTTAGATATCGATACGATTTAAATAAAACACTTTTTGATGCATAATGCAGAAAACTCATTGTTACAATTGAGCTAAACCAGAGTTTCTCGGTACCGTTCTATTTATTTTTCCTATTCATACAACTTCAACCTTATACATCTCAAGAATTTTGCACAATATTTTTTACTTGGGCAATTAAGATTTTTTTTTTGTTTTAAATGCAGTTAAAAAACCGAGCAAAGTAAATGCACACTTTGTGTGCTGCATTGAGTAGTAATGGAATAATAATTGTTGCTGTTTTGTGCTCCTGGCCAATAATGATTTTTACAACAATGCAATAATAATCGTAATGATGCTCGCCCTCCTAAACTATTACAATTTTACATGTTACTTGATGTTTAAAAATGTGTTCCCGTATACTCCAACTTTATAAAACAATCCGGTTTTTCTTCATTCATTCATTTTTCCTTTCTTTGATTTTTATCTTTTTGCTGCTCTGTGTTTTATGCAGTACCATAAAGCATCTGGCGTTTGTCTGGGTTGCATAAACTGGACCACAAACTCTACGCAAACATGAAATTTTCTGTCTTCTTAACCCATCTTTCCATTTCATCTCATTCTTAGTAAAACGTCAAACTATTTATTACAGTTTATGTTCTAGCACATCGTCACCGCTCAGTTGTACCTGTTCGTTTGGACATTTTAACCTTTCCCTTATCAACCGAATTTCATGATACTCGATCGTTTTGGGATATTGAGACCTGGTAAAAAAAAATCCTTCAAATGTTGTTTAAACCATATAAAATTACTAAACAATCCACATTGTGATCATAATCTGAATCCCATAATAAGCTTTAATTGCCCCTGTACTCCTGTTTTGCAAACTGCAAAGCAACCATACCACAATACGATCTGATTGAGAACTGATTACAAGAGATTTTTTAGCTGATTCGTTATGTAATTCATGTGCACTTGAACACCTTCTTGATTTAATGATCAGCTTGCACTTTAATAGAGCAAATTTGGGAACTGGCTGCATTTATAGCTATATGCTCTCTGCCTAACCCTTTTTCTTTGGCGAAAATCGTTTGAACACTGCCCATTTTTTATTACAGGTCTGCAACAACTTCCCATCGTTTTTTTTTAACAAACCCTATTCCCATTTCTTTTGGTTCAACATTGATAATAATAATTATACAATGTTAAAAAGGAGGAGAAAATTACCATTAAACCATTCATAATTACAAAGTTCGCTACACGCTCAAAACACAAAACGGCAACAGTGAGCAGGCAGAGCATGGTAAAGCTTGCCTTTTTTTTCTTTTTCGCACAGTTGTAATCATTTAACTTTTGATGATCATCATGGTCTTTTTGGCTTGCTAGCTATTACATTTTATTGCAGTGTAGCAATGTTGTATAATATTATGTTTCTTGCAATAATAATTATAATTAATCTTGTTGTTGCTGCAAAGTAATGTATAATTTCTAGTTACATTTTACTACTAACTACAATCCTCCTCCTCCTACTTCTACCTTCAAACTAACAAAGGTAACCGAACTACCGTAGCAGTAGCAGCAAAGAAAAGAAGAACAGTTCTCAAAAATCTGATCAGATCATTGCGATCACACTACTCATCTAAATGATGAACTGCCAATACAATAATCATAAAAACTTGAGAGAATCAAAAGTGAGAACGTGTATTAATAAAAACTTGTATTGCATCTTGCATACTATGCCACACTACTATATGCATACTTTGTATTGAATGATGATACGTTATTGTTGCCTTTATATCATTTTTTACGATTGTTTGCTTGCACATTTTTGCTTTTATGGACAGGACATGGATGAATGCATGTTTTCTAATGATGTAAACAAGATGGAGAAATTGATAAAATGACGGATATGCATACACTTGTTGACTTGATGGTATAAAGAGGGACAGAAGATGATTTGAATCTTTATAATGGTCAGTACTAAATGTCCTCTTTAAAGAAAAAAAGGTGGTGTTGCTACAACTGCTACTACTACTACATTGTCTTACTGCTGCATGCATCATTTTGCATATAATTATGATTTCTTGCTTACGCACGTAGTTTGCTCCGTCTATCTTTGTTTGATGTCAAAAGATAATGACAGCATTTTTTTCTTCTTTTTATTTCAACTTGCAGTAAACTTTGCAGAGGCAAAAGTGGTAGTAATGGGTGCTATTTAAGATACATTAATATTGTATAAATGCAGTCACCCACCATTATCATCATGTTGCATTGCGTACTGCTACCATCATCAACCTATTTATTAGGATAAGAAGGGGTGCTTCTTTCTGCTGAGGTATTGAACTGTTGTTTTTGTAATTAGTAGGCTACGTACAAAAATCCCTGCAGGGCTCAAAAACCAAACTTTTATTTCAACCCATCTCTCTATTACAAATTTATTTGGAAGCTCAAATCACCTCCACCACACTATCATTAACATTTTACCATTACATATTATTGTTAATTTTTTTTCATACATATTCTCTATTCTACTCCTGATCCTCGTCATTAAATATCGTGCATAGCTATTAGAATTACTGTTTTCCGCTGCTAATGTGCACTAGTGAATTAAATGATTACAGTGCAATGCAGTCTGGATTAGCCAGTTCCCCAATAACATCCCTGACATTTTGATTGTAGTTTTAAACAATAACCGTAGTCAATTTATTTTTGTGTTTGCCAGCATTGCCAAAAGCATTTTGCATAAGAGCAGATTTTGCAGAGATATTTGCAAGTGAAAATATCAAATGGGATATTGAATTTTAATTGATTCCTTGCTAGGTAATTTGGCGAATTTGATAAAAAGGTGAACATGAATAAAAGGGAGTAGCAAAAGTAAAACAACAACCGACTGTTTTGGGAGTTTGTAAATGCAAACCTGATTTGGGAAAATGGTCCGTTTGGTATAGATGATGACAGTGTTGCTGGTAATAATAATAAATGATCAGGGAAGATCACTCAAGATCATCCATGGTGGTGATATGGAGCACATTTTTGATGATGCAAATATGCAAAGACGCAGTAAACATAGAAAAGAGTTTAATAAGCATGCACATTCACAATAATGACCATGCATGCAAGAACTTGCACAGAGATAAATGATGACGGTGGCTGATGGGCGAATGGTGAGTAAGATTCAGACAGGGGAATACTGCCAATCTGCAGTCAAACGAGTGTGTCATTTATTGATGGTATTATGCATCATGATAATGGTCATGATGAGACTAATGATGAACGTATGTACATCGTTTGCAAAAATTATAATGGAAAATGTGAGACAACGTTGACCTTAAAAACGTCAACAGTTTCAATCCAACTTGCAAATGAGCATCAGACATCATAGAGCTGATATGAGTCTTTTGTAGTTTGTAGAAGATCTGTTGATTTGATAGCACACATTTTTGCATGTCTCTTGACTAGTCTTGGCTCTTGGCTGGCAAGCTGACAAGTACTAATAAGTTTAGGCGATGTACATGGTTTAAAAATAATCAAAAATGTAGAGAATTTCCAAATTCCAAGGGTTTTGCGTTTAGGAGGCTTTGATAATTTGAAACAAATAAATAGGTAAATAATAATTGCTAAAAGATGCCCTTTTCAACTCCTCGGCGAACAGCAATTGAAGCTTACCCAGCCACCGTAATGAAGTAGGTGATATAAAACACGTGGATTGACAATGTGTCTTTTGTGCTTAATTCCATTTTCGTAATTTTAAAAATCAAATGCGCGCAGTAATATATTTATGTCGTGTTTAGTTTTAAAAAAATGAGAAAACCCACATTGTGTATTATTTTTGTCCAAAACTAGATTATCTTATCCAGAAATGTGACATCATTCATTTCCCATTAATTCTCCTCATCCTCAAAGAGGATTGAGAAAAGCCACATTTCCTAATCTAAATATAGCCATGATGAAATGATCCTAATTTCTCCTGAGATTTATGGTCACATTTTGCATAAAACAAACCACCACGCATGCATAAAAAATATAAATTATTGATTATACATATGAAAATTATACTAATGAATGATGAAATTTCAAAGTCCATCATCATGAACTGGTGAAACATGATCGTTCAAACAAACTGCTGCTTAATTATCTAATCTTTCAAAAATTTCCTCTTGAAAACGCACACATGTGAAACTTTTAAGCTAAAAGTATGTAATAAGTTTGCACTCTTCCGATAATCTTTGCCTCTCCTTCACATCATATCATCATCTTCGTCATTATCACAGCGTTTTTCAACATAAACATGAAAATTCACTCATCTGTGCACTCACCTACAACTACTCCCCCGCTTGATTTCATTCATTTTCTTTTTTCAATTTAATTAAACCATTTTAATATGCTGTTTTAAAAAGCAATTAAAATATTATTTATTGCTTATTTATTACTTAATCATGAGGGTCTAATGTGACGGAAAAGGTCATGGTTGACTTCTTCTGGTCACGTATATATTTATATTTCAAACACTATACAATATATTGCACGTATGGAATCGAGCATTACGTGAGGTCGCATCGAAAGAAGAAAAAACGAGTCATTAGAACGTAAAGTGCTGGAGGAATAAAAATGTACAACGGTAATGATAAGAAACCATACTTTATTATCTGCGACGCAGACCAAACAGACATGCATGCTGTATGCTGCTTTAGGTGATAAATTTAATTATAGTAATGATTTTATTTTTCTTAAAAGGGGTTAACTACGAGATGACCTGTGAAAAGGGACCATCATCATTAAACAAATTAATTTCATCTTCATTTTTACTTATTATTTATGTTTGAAAACTGCATTGATCAGCTCACACAAAACAGACACCAATAACCCGTCATTATCGTGGCGAGTTCTGTTCTGATGAAACATCTTTTACTCTTATCACAAATCAGAGTCGTCATAATATTCACTTTTAATGAAGTTGACATCGTATCATATCTGACATTATTTTTTGAAAGATATAAACCAAATTGCCTTCATCCTTTGATATCCGTCATGCGTCTCCTTTTTTTATACATTTTTTTCTGACCAAATTAGCTATCTTGCGTGAATTGGATCATGTAATGCCACTTGTATTTTTATAAGATTTGGAAAGATATAGATAAAAGGCAGTCCATTCATGTGTTTCTGTTAGGAAAAGGTTATTTTTCACCTTATCAATCATTTTTATATGACGGCCAGGTTGGCACAAAGGTCAACAAGCAATAAAATACGAACTGTTAAATGTTTTTAAAAAATTTCTGATTCATGGAAAACGTTCAAGTATTGAAGTAATGAAATAACACATCTAAGCCTTGTAAAATTGCAAGTTAATGCGTAAAAAGAGCAATAATAAATGAGGAGAGGTTTAATCAAATCAGTAGTTCAGTGGGTGAAATAATTTCTGTAACATTATATTATAATTTTTTTTTGCATAGTATTATGCACCAAGATGACACTGCAATTTTTCTATGATTTTACTTTAAACCTTCAATTTTTATGCAGGCAGGGGATAGAATTACAGAGTTGCATGCATGCAGATTGTACATTCATTTTATTTAAAATGGTAAAAAAGAGTATACTGTAGGTATAACCTTCCTCTATGGTGTGGAAGAGCTTTTTAAGCACTGCTACTTCCTTTTAATACCCATTGTCACTAAGATAATGAAACTGTAAAGCAACACGACAGTTCCACTTTCAAAAAAACATACATAATAATTATACTTGTAAAACTTGTAAATAACAATGGCAAGTTGATAAAATCGTAACTGCAAATAAATAAGATGATTTAGGAGAATATTTACCCGTTATGCCTCAGCAGGGTCACAGAAGCATACTTACCTTTTTTCTCTTTGCTTCCTTCATTCTCCTCACTGCTTTTCCGGTTATCATAAAGCAATAAAAGTTCATTACAAGCAAATGCAGTGGTAATGAGAAATTTATATCAAATGCAACTCAATCCATCCATATGCCACGTAAGCCCAATGCATCACTGAAATATGTCACAGCAAATCTGTGATACAAATTCCTATCCTGTTATGCTAGTTAGCAGCATCAATCCACATCACAACAAGAAATCAATACGTCTACCTGCAGTTTCATTTCCTGCAAATTATTTTAAAATCGGAACTGGATTTTATATTAGTAATTTTATTATTAACTATGCTGTACACAAATATAACGTAAAGTTAAACTTTTTTGTCATTGCCATTATTGCTTGTAGTAAAATAGTCAGCATGTCTTTCCTTCCCCTCTTTCTCATTATTAGAGTTTATAAATCCATTATTTAAAAACGGTTAAATGCTACTGCTGTGGTTAGGTTTACTTTGAGGGAAATGGTGAGAAAACTTGTCATTTGTGATTCACCTTTAATTTGCCTCGATTACAATCCCACCACCTGCCATACTTATAGCCAACATTTTTTTCTACTCTTAACATTTTATCATTCCATCTCCCTCTAGAATGATAGATTAAACTAAACACACGTTACTGATTCTATTTTAATTTGTGACTGTTGCCCTTTACCCCTAACCCAACAGCACTCCATTTACTTCTTTTCTGTCAAGTTGTTTTTGCCTTTTACATAACTAATAGCAAAAAAAGGAATGATTTCCATGAAAAATCAAGCATTATTATTAAACTATCCATCCCTATCCACAAGTCCAGCAATTCTTTTATTCTTGCGACTCACTCTTCTTAATAGAGTTAATATTCTATTGTTGTTCCTTTCTATTTTCTTTTGTGTTACTGTATGCACACATCATTATTTCGTTAGCACAGTTGATAATCATGATTATACGCTTGTCGGGCTATTCATTCCTCTTTACACACTTTATTTTCACTCTGTGTAAAATCTGTTCTACTATAATTCTTCCCCTCATGCATTTTTTCTTCTTTTTTTGGATACACGTTTATGTTAGTTTGCACACCTCCAGCAGCAACAATAACAACAGCAGCAGTAAGAAAAGGAATCCGGTTCCGCACTCCGGGAGATCATCCACGAGAACTCTTCCACTTTTTCTACTGCCTGAAGAGAATAAGGGGAACACAGCGACACCACAATAAACAAAAAATAACAGCACTCACTCTCTTCTATACGCTACAAATATAAATTTAGTTTTGCTGGTGAGCCTTAAATAAAGAAATAACAGTCTACATTACAGTTGTTTTTGTTGCTGAATGATGGTCATCTCACGATGATGAACACGATTTCAAAGTAAAGTTGATCACAGTAGGGTGATACTATGGACTGCCATGCCAGGGGAAAAACTGAAAATGAGTTAAGTGAGTTGTTTAAAGAAGAAAAAGGTGACTGTTTTGATAAATGTAAAGTGTGGAGAAGAGTTAATGAAGAAGTTTACAAGTTTGGCGGTGGTGGTGGTGTTGTATATTTCTTCTCTTTCCACGATTTGAAACAGTCACTCTACGTACGGCATCTTATAATAGGTATGTAATTTAGTTATGTATGTAGCCAACAGCATAATATATCCACAAAACCCCAGGACATCTTTTTCCATTTTTGATCCGGCAGGTAAAATCCACATAATTAAGTGGTCAAATGGTACTTCACAGGATAGAGAGAGAGAGGAGAAGATTTTTTGACACATGGCATTAGCATTCATTATTTAAAAAGAGTAAATATTATCATCAACAACATGACGCCTAAAAATTCCACGACCTTCTCATTTACACTAGACATCTTACTTATAACTGGAAAGTGGAAAAACTGAATTTACATGAAAAAATATAATGATTTTGAGAAAATAAAACTTTTTACTTGTTTGATTAATATGTACTTGTACTGTATCAACTTAGCAAATGACGTGTGAAAGCTAATGTAATTTAAACTCATCACGTGTCCTGTAATAGCCATGTCGGCCTCCTGGTAGCTTTTTCCTTATTGCTGTTTGATTAGCTGATGCGGAGAAAATGTTAAAATGAATCAATAACTTTAAATCTTATTTCCGCTTTGCGTTTAATATGAAGCCAGAAAACTTTGGTGTCTGCTAGAATATCTTTATAATGATACTGACTTGTAATTATGCAATAAGTACAATTCAACGAGTAGCCAAGGCTAAATCATGTAATCCAATAAGAGTGAGCTTAGAATGGAATGACAGGCAGGGGGTTACTCAGACAGAGCTTGACTAAAAAGTTAACTAGAAGTAGCTGTAAAACGACTGAAGAAGTGTTTACAAATCACACAAGTTCAGTAGGAGTTTGATAGATTGAACTCCTGAATGCAGTGCCTTTCTTTGAAAAAATAAGTCTCATGTCCCGTTGTTTTCATGTTCATATTGATCATGCTTATCAATCGTTTATTGAATGATGCTACATGGTGTCCATAATCGATCAACTTATCATGATGGAGAATCTCTGTAAGCAATTTATTCCAGAAGATTACTTTCTAACACATAAAATTTCCAACAGCCGCAAGATATGAAGAAGTGAAAATTCCTTTATACCTTTATTTGCTTTTTGTCAAGTTCTTTAATATATGTAGTTAATGATGAATTGGGATAATTTACCTATTTACCATTTTTCAATCAAAGACTAATAGATGTATAAAGGTAGCGCAAAATGCTACACAACTTAACATTATAGTGCCCTGTAACCGGACCTTTTTAATAATATTTTCTACACTATGTGATGGTGTAAAACTATGAAATAGCAAAGTAACGCTTGCCTTTGCGCACCCTGTGCATAAGCCATGTACTTGGTTTACA
>JAHZMZ010002166.1:0-10149 GCA_027743805.1 Lepidocyrtoides sp. E14
TCCACCAGGAGATGATACAGACCCTGCGGACGCTGAGCCTGCTGAACCTGTTCCAGGTGTGTGACCGGACATTGGCATCCCGCTTATCGGAGCCATGCCAGAAGACATGCTGGACATTGATACACCGCCACCATTTGTCACGGACGAGGAGACAGAACTTGCACCACCGTTGGCTCCTTGGCTGGTCTGAGGTGTACTGCTGCCATACAACGAGCTACTTCCTTCAACTGGACCTGTACACAAAAAAAAAGAAAAAAAATTGTTACCAAACCAAAATACGACGAACTAAAAGTCCCAGTTTATAATTACGAACCGAGTCAACTAATCCATTTAGTCCTATTAGAAAATAAACGGATGTCATTGTTCCGATTTACTTTAACGCTTAAACCATTCTCTACCACACAAACTTGTTTTTTTTGGCAAATCATTTGAAAGCAACAAATTTTAATTCTTTTCCCTTTTTCCTGCTCTGTTAATCACACATTTTCCTTTTCTTCATTAACAGTGACTGCAATTATCTCTATATTTCTTTACATGTTGTTGCATTCAAGTACTAATTGCATCGCCAAAACCGAAAGAGTAGAGAGGAAGAATAATACCTCTCTACGCATACTTGCAAATCATCCATACAACTTGACTACTTACATTCCATTCCATTGTATTTTCCCATTTCACTCATTCACACATTTTTTTCCCTAATGAAACACACACAAAAATGGAGAGCAGCAGCCACCAGCAGTAAAGCAAAATTCAACAATGGTATAATGTACGTATTATCAGAATAAAAGAGAGAGAGAGAGAGAGACAAACAATTATAGCTTGCAGGAGGCATGACTTACAAAACAGCAACAAAAATGCCATATATTTTTATTATGCAGTAAAAGACTACCTAGAAGCAACATGTAATACATTTTTATGAACTGTTTTGTATCAAAATTACTTTAATCACACAGTATGATTCATACTTGCTCATAATGACAGGAGTACGCCTTTTTTCGTTTACGTGAACGTTTACCTGAACGAGCCTATCTGAAAATGCAAAAAGGGCACATACCTAAATTATATTACGTAGGAGTAGTAGGAGTACATGTACCTTTATGAAGAGATGGGTAAGGTTAGAAAAAAATGGGTAAATTTATTATCATCATCAGCCAGTAAGTTGCACTGAGTTGACACCATTTTTTTACCACTAATAGCACATGCCAAGCTTCAACACTTGGTAAAAAAATGAATACATTTGTAAAAACTTGCATTTTGTCGCTTTAGCAGCAGCAGCACTAAGGTAAAAGATCATTAGCATTAAAATAGGTGTACATACATACAAACTGCAGGCAGACAACAGAAACGTGTGTATTGTACCTGTGTAATAAATTTTCTACGAGTATGTTTATGTCTATGAAAGTAAAAGTGAGTCTTTATTCGTGCAACACAAAAAAAACAACATTAAAACAATCTGGTTTTCATTTTCACCGTCGTCGCCGTTCTTGTCGTGACTGCTTTAGGAAAAAAAGGATCAGCAGCAGCAAGCAGTAGCGTATGCCAAACTTGTGCTATGGTGGTACAATGGTTAAGTTTTTAGAAAAAAAATAATCATCTTTTTTATTGCTATTATTATTATTACTAATAAACACGATCAACATGTCATCATCATCATCATCGTCATGTATAGTGAATGTATAAATGCGAAGCTAGGCTACAATGAAGATATAATATAATTGTGCGTATTTGCTTTAATAGATAACTTTTTTTTGTGTATACCACGCCTTACTGAAAACATGGTGCTCATATATAATTTCATTCATAAAGCCTGCCTCTCTTTCATCCTGTATAACAAATCATAATCCTCCTTGGTGATCCTATACCTTTCAAGTAACGCAACGCATACAACTACAGTTGTTGCGTTATTATATTTTTTTCCATTTTTTTGCTTGCAGCCTGAGGCGAAAGAATTATTGGGAAAATGTGTGGTAGCGTGAGCGTTTGACGATGTGAAAATGAATGATAAACAGACTGAATGGACCAATCCAACTTTATATTATTTTTGTTATGAACAGGAAGTGGTTGGGAGACTTTCAATGGTTGATATTGACCATTTGATAAGAGAAAATTTAAAATATTTAATAAAAAATAAAATAAAGCTTACTGTGAGATGATGAGGGTCCAAAGTGTGACTCGTGGTGTAAGGCATGATGATGATGGTGAGGATGAGAAAGGACACCGTATGAGGAGGAGGACGTGGGGTAAACTGGTAAACCCATTCCCATCCCTGCAGAATTTCCATAGCTACTGCTTCCTCCGCTGGTTACTTGCTTCCGAAGACGGGCTCTTCTGTTGCTGAACCAAACCTGTCGATTCAAAGAAGGAAAAAAAAAGATGAGATGAATGATATTGATAAGCTGTATAAATGATCCTCTACTGCTTATTGGATCTATAAAGACTCATCATCATCATCTAATGAATATGTTCAATGTGTCTTTCTTATTTTTACATCGACACAACAACCCATTGTCATTGCGTACTCTTGAAGTCCTTGCATCGTCATCCAATTCAAATTCAAGTCCAGCAGCACTACCATTTCGCATTGTATATCAGAAAATAAAGCAGAGCGGAGGTCTTTTATATAATTTTAAAGCAGCCACAGGGCAAACCAATATATTTTAATTGAAAGGCGTCTGTTCACACTGTAGAGGTGAATGAAACAATAGATTTGCTGAGTAGAATTCATCTCTAGTTGCAAGTTAAAATTACTACTACGTATACATTATTATTAAAACATTATAATTACTACCGAAGAAGCAAGCACCCGAAAAAGATGTATAATATACGCCTGTTTTTAAACATTATCCTAAAAAAAATTCACTTACGTAAATACAAACAAACTCATTATTAACTATCGAAAGCGATGAAATCGCAGATGAGATAGTTTATGCGATCACGATGATGTCTGTCTGTCTGTCTGTACGCACGATAACTCAAAAACTAATGGACAGATCGACACCAAATTTGGTACACATACATGTTAGGTCAATGCCACCTACGGGATTGGTTTTCAGAAAAATCGGCCCACGCTAAAGGGTGGCGTGGGTTAATGGTTCAAAAAAATTTTTTTTTCGATATGCCATGTGACATATCGTTGAAAAGCTCTCTAAACACTTAGTTAGACGGTACCATCAGATTTGAGGCACCATGCACCATTGGGGAGTTTAGACGGTTTTTAATTTTTTAACATCTTTTATAACATCTTATGAAAGGCATTGAACTCTAATTTTCACTATGACACACGATAAGTATTTATGGCTTTTCTCAACATCGTTACATCAATGCTTTCGATAGTTTCTTCTCTGACTTTACATAAGATCGTTGTTCCAGTATGATCATCATCAACATCTGACCAAAATTGATTACATTCTACCTAATTTGGATGGATAAGGTGTGTGCGGCCAATTTTTACATTGCGTCAAAAAAAGCGTAACATTCATGTAATAATAATAATGATGATGACGCTCTTTTCACTGAAAAAAACACACAATAGCTTAACCGCCAAGTCAGGTAGCTGCACTAAATTAACGAATTTACAAATACGTACATAAATACACTTACATATTTTTAAAAGCGGTGATGAAGATGATGAAAATAAATATTATACATTTATTTTCCTAAGCCCACTCCACTCCTGTCTAATAACTCTATGCCATTTTTCATTTTGTATTTTTAAGTCATCAAGTCCGGCAGCCAAGTTTGTTTTACGTTTTCCAAACTTTTAAACAAATGATGACTACCTTGACGTTGATGATGATGATAATGCGAGAAAAAGAAGAATGATAATTTAGTAATGAAAACACACGATATGACCACCATTATCATTATGCAACAGGCAGGTAAATTTTAAAGAACTGCTTTTTTAACCAGCTCAATCCTGCCACTGCTGCACTATACAAACTTGCCTCCTCTTTTTTTCTTACTACTGATTTTTCATTTTGAAATAATAATTTACTTATTCCTGCTTATAGTAGTAGTGAGATTGCATACTACAAAAAAAAACTAATAGAATGAAAGCAACAGCAAATCACAAAAGTGTTATTATTATTACAACTTTGCATAGAAACCTCTTCTTTCTTTTGTGTGACCATGCTGCTGTTTTTTTTCTACCAAATGAGTTGAGTCATCATAGTGATTAAATTATTATTATGCATTCCTATTGTCCATTACTAACTTCTTTTGCTTTTTATTATTCTTTACTGCTACCTCATTTTTCACTGCGTTCAACTAGAAAAAAAATATGAACATTTTTATTATTAAATCGCTTGATGATGGATGGCATGGTACTTACGAACGTACCAAAATATGAAGCAAAAATTGCTAAAAAGCATATTTGCATATTAACTTTTCTCAATTAAAATAATAAAACTTGTGTTTTCATTAGCTTTAATAATAAAGTAAAATGTAATAATTCTCATCTCACTTTCATTTATTTATTTTTAAGGGCTTGGTTTCGAACTTTTAATGAGGAAATACGTTTTTTCATCTATTTAAAAGAAAAACAACTGCCTTATACAAATAATGCAAGGTCTGTGCGTACTGATATGGTTTTACAAAAAAACGAAGAAAACAACAAGGACGGACGACGGATGGCAAGTTTGGCCTCAATAAATACCAAGTGAAAAATGCAACCGAAACCGAACACCACCACCACCACCATACACACTATTACTATTACCATTATTTTCCCAAATGGAAAAAAAAGCTTTATGTGCCTCTTCTTTATTTTTTTCATCTGGTCGTTTCTTTCATAATGACTTGCAGATTACTAGGAATCAAAAAAAAAACACAGTGAACTTGCTTCTGAATCTTGCTGCTCGTTGCTTTATTGTTTACGTGTACGCTAGTACAATAAATGAAGTTCAAATTTACAGCAACAACTGCAATAAACTACACTACATTTATTGTTCAAAAATGTATATACGAAAAAAAGTCTAGTATTTTCTTTGCTCTCATTCTCATTTCCATCATACAACTTGAAAAAGCTCTATATCATTCTTCGCAACAAAAAAAATCAAGTTGCAGCAGCATCAGTCATCAAGAAGCGGTGCGTATGTTAAAAGTGAGAAAGCAGACAAAAAAAAACGATAAAATTTTAAGTGAGATAATAGGAGAAAGGAAGACAGAAAGAGAAGAAATATTTGGTTGTAAGTATAACTTTACCGGTTCGTTGCAAAGGTTAGTAGAGAAGGAGGAAAAGAAGAGAGAAAAATAAAAATTTACAGAGGAGACTTCTCCGGTTTTCCTGGTTCATTAATTGCTTGGGTGCCTCTTTTCTTTCTTTTTTTAAAAATAAAGCTAAAAAAATAATTTTCTAAAAAAAATAATAATACAATGCAGAGCATCACAGAGCAGACATGCTTACTCATACTGTTACTGTTACATAGTCATGTTACTCATCATTTTCATGTATGCATTTTATGCATCTTTTGTATTTCGTTATACACGTAACCGTAACAAGTCATACATACAACAACTGACGTTTGTGGAGTACAATGTTATTCAGAGACTTGAAATAATTAGTTTTCACTTGGCTTTTGTGGGTTGTATTGTTCAAGATTGTTTAGATGGTGATGATGAATTGAAAAAATATATATTTATAAATTGTATCCAAGCAAGCCTGCACCAAAAATTAAACAGAATAAATTACTACGGCTAAAAAAACTGAGTGAGTGGATTATTAATGACATTTTACACCAGACACTAGACATTGTCTGGTGCACATATCGCAAAACACGACCATTTAAAAAAAACTACCAATGCCATTTTTAAATTTTTTTTTACAATATGCGCACACTACGCATCCATCTGCACCTTCCTCCTCTCAATGAACTTGAAATCAGACATTTTCTGTGTAAAATAAATAACCAGAAATGATACCTAATTGTTATTCCATGATAGAGCATTTCTTGATTCGCATCATTTCATTTTACATTTATTCTACTCAGGTTACCTATTACCAAAATTCTCATCATTATTATTATTACCATTATCGCAGTTGGATCCAGGTAACAGAATTTTATCTTCATAATTTTGCATTAGGAATACTACATACGTGACTAACTTTTCCTTTTGTTTCAAGCAACTTTTAAGAACCACAAAAACTGTCACTTTACCTTTCATACGTAACAACTGTAAACTCGTGTGTGTTACTACAAGCAACAAGACAAGATATTATTTTTGTTGCTTTTTTTAGCATACTGCTACATAATCTCATCTCCTCATCATTTTTGTCCATGTATTGTTTTAGTCAAGCAGCTGCAACCATTAAAAATAATATGTAACTTGCTTGCTTGCGGTACCAAACATATTTACTATTTTATGTACCACTCACTATTCCAGCCTGTATTTATACGTTAATAAAAAAAACATTCTCCAACTTGAAAAGATTTATGCTGGAGCATACGATAATGCGTGTATTTGCATAATAATAATAAAAATGAATGTCTTCTAGGTATGTTTCTTCCTTATTGATGGAATGCTACAGTTTTATCATTTACTACACAGAATAATATGCATACAAACCGCACTGGTTTCCATTTTGTGTATTGTTTAAGAATCAATGCCATTAAAATTCAGTTTAGCTGGACTGTTACCTTCTTGTGGGCTACTGTCGAAACTACTTTTTTGCAAAATGTTTTCTACACAAAATTGCAACTGCGAAGAAATTCCTTAAAAACTTTAATTCCATTTTAAGCTAGTAACTACACTGTGTCTTCTTATTTAGAAATTTACTGGTTTCTTTATACTACTTTAATCTCTCTCTCTCTCTCTCCCTCTTCCTTGCATTTCCCAAATGCAGGGTTTGTTTTTAACTCGTAAATATATACACGGAAAAGTTGAAAAGATACGAGGATGATCCGACAAACAAAAAAGCGGTGCACTACTCACTGATCGTTTTAACCGTTTCAGTGTACAAATTTGAGCATCATCATCATCAAGTCAGAAAGAGATGCAGATCATCATCATCATCATCATTAAGGCGATACATCATTGTGTATTATTTCAGTATGCTCCTGTTTTCTCACTGTTTCTTAAAATAAAATCAAAATACATGAGTGTAATGATCACTACAATGATCTAGACAAATCTCTCCGGTAAGTTGATCATTTCAATTGTGAATGCGCACAAAAAGGCCGAAGAGGAAAAAAAGGAGGAAAATATTGGTTAAAAACCTTTTGGAAGTTTTTGCGTTACACACACTGGGGGATGATGAGCATGGGGATGGGTACAATAAACGAATTCATTTTTAAAATAATACGGTTTTCTTTCTCTCTTTCTTCCACAAAAGGAAATCAGTACTAATTACAGCATTTAAAAATTGTGTAGTAATGTTACATCCCAATCATTAATAATGATAACTTTTTTTCCGAACAACAGTAGATTTTTTGCTTTGTTATTTTTTTAGATTTTTGTTTAAAAATTTAAGATTGTTAGACACCGCAATGCCGATAGTAGCACGCGGTGGTAGGTTAATTATCATATACGAGTATAAATGTATGACCCTACCAGATAATTTGTAAATAAATTAATCAAATTTTAACTACAAACATACATTAGATACTTGCAATATTGTGTAATATTTTTTTTTATTTCTGAGGCCATTGCATCTAAACTCATCCGATTATTTTTTTCGTTCATTCAAAGCAAAAAAAAATCAGGCGGGGAAAACGATTTTTCATTGAGATATCTTTTTGGTTTCGATGACCCCAAGGCTCTTAGAAGAGTAACGCTTTCCTGTCAATGTCTCCAAGTCTTAATACTAAACTAAATTAACTCCAGTTTTAACTAAAAGTTTCATTCCATTTTTTTATATAGTTTGAGAGTAGCTACATTACATCATCAGTAATATGTTGGGGTGGAGGAAACGCGGAGGGTTTTATTCAAGTAAAAATACATCATGATGTAATATCATTAAGAATCATTTCTGTGAGGAAACGCTTCATAAAAATGAGCGACTTTTACAGTCTTTGTGGTAGATGGATGGAGGCCAATTTCCCCTCATTTAATTCCCTAATGATATTTAACACCCAGCCAGTAAAAGTAGGAAAAAAATAGTGATATAAAATAGCGCTTTAAAATAACTTGTGGTAATGGTAATACACAAGCACCGCTACCAACGTCGGCTAATGTGATATCAAAAACTCAAACATTGCATGATCTGGGTGCATTTTTCATTCTGAAAATAAAGTTACCCAAGAACAACAACAACAACCAACCTGCCTGCCGGCTTCTCTTTTTTTTTCTTATTTTATGCCGTTTATTATTATTATCATGCTTCTGCTTCTCTCTGTAGTATCCTGCCGTTAGTTATGTATGATGATGAAGATGATGTTGCTGCCGTCCTTCTTGTCCTTATCGGTCCCTCTTTCCATCTTTCATTCGCACTCTGACTCTCCGTTTGGTAATGATCTTGATGCCACTTTAGCTTTGTAACTTATGGAAATGTTAGTAGATATTAAAAAATTATGCTTTAACTTTCATTTTTTTTACTGCATGAAATGTCCTTTCTTTAAAAAAAACGAGTGAAAAAGAAGCTTTGCTTAGGCGATACCATCTTCGTGAATTGAAACTTAAAAACTTTGTATTTAAAATCATGTGTGGCCTTAATAGTGAAGTTGAAAAGAGCTGAGAACTATTAAGAGATAAAAAACACAGGTGACAGTGACCTATGGGCAGTATTTTTTAAAATCATTATTATTATTATTATTATATTATGAGCAGATATAAGACTGTAAATACAACAAAGTGGACTGGAGGTGCAAAGTGCGAAATAAAATGATAAATTTTAAATTGTAACAGCACACGATAAAAATTTATACATGGTAATGCTGATGAAATGAAAATATGATACATAGTAACAAGTTTGGCTTTAATAATAATGGGTGGGTGGATACCGTCACCATTATTATTACAAAATATAAGAGATTCATGCAGTGGATGATGATGATGATGGTGGTAATGGCAAAATAAAAGAAAAAAAACTTGCCAGCCAACCTTTTCAATATGAAAATGCAATTATTCATTTTTTCATTCACAATTTAGCTGAAATTATTTCACACTTACCATCCAATATCTTCTTTTCAGTCTCCCCTTCGCGACCCCTGAGGAGACGAGAGATTGCACTGACGGAAGGGGCGGTCGTTCTGTCGCAAATTCCTTCTTTGATTAATCTACACCAACAATGGGAGGAAAAATAAAGGTTTTTTAGTTTAAATTGGGGAAATGGAGATTGAGTTGAGAATGCATAAATTGATTAAAAAACTATCATTTTCATTATTATTGTCGGCGAATGCTCACAAACAAAAAAACGCAACAAATTACAAGAAAAATAAATAAATAACGGGAGAACTATATATTATTGTAGATATATTTAAAAATAATTTGAAGACAAATAAAGTTCACAAACATATTAAACACGCTTTTTTCATTCCATTTTTTTCAAAAGTGAAATTTTTACTCCCACGTTCTTTCAAAAAGACTAGTCGAATGGGAAAAAGGAAAACAAAATTACTTTTAAATAAACAATTAATATATCATATTTATTATCAAAAGTAAACCTGAACGAGGGAACGTCGTTGGCTAACTTTTTACAAAAAAATATATTTTATTTCATGATACAATTGCAGACGATTTATTTTGGAGCGGAACAAATTTGTTTAAAAAATAACAATAAAAAAGTAAGGACAAACAGTGTTGCTGTGTCGAAATAATGTGAAAAATCAAAATAAACACACTGACATTCGCAGAATGATGTTTTATTAACACGTAAAATAATTGATTTGTGTAAACTTTCTGTTTCATTCAATTTTTCTCGAATTTGAGGTAAAAGAGCAAAAAGAGAACTGCCAACAAGTTGCACATTCAGAAAATGTTTATTTTTAATTCTTTTATTCGAGTATACCACGAGCATTATGATCTTGATCATAAAATATGAATACCTCCTACAAACCAAATAAAATAAAAAACCAATAATATTTTGCTTACCTGTCTCTAATTTCCCAAGAGAATACTCCAGGATTTTCCCTTTTGTAGTCTTCAATTTTTTTCTCCACATCTGGCGTCGCAACTCGGGGTTTACTTCCGCCTATAACACCCGGCCGGATACTT
>JAHZMZ010002167.1:0-23243 GCA_027743805.1 Lepidocyrtoides sp. E14
CAAACAAATAGTCTTGATACATTATACGGCTTTCTTCAAAGTAACAACAATGGACATTATAAGGCATTAATACTTCCTCACGGGTTTGTGTGCTTTATGCTAACATTCCGCTGCTTGTTAATCAATTTGTTCAGTTTTCTTTTTTTTTAGGAATCCTGATCACCATCAAGAAGGAAACTTAAAATGCGAATGCGTGTTATGGTGTTTATGAAAGAATCTTTTTGTAAACAGTAAAACGTGCACACTATCACAGCTCACTTCTTTTTCGACGCTGAAGAAAAATCAGTCTCGATTCAGTTAAAAATTTCTGGTTGATTTTGCAGGCATTATTAGTTAGCGTACCTGAAAATTCGAGCAAATCAATTTTCTTCAGAAACAATATTGGTAGAAGTATAAGGAACAAAAATTATTTCAGAAAATAGGTTCTATTTCTTTCCTGCGAACAACCAAATTGACCTGTGTTTCTTCAAGTGATATTTCTTAGGATTAAAATAGGTTGTTCAGAAGGGGCTGCAAAAGGCTTAGCCTTTATAGATATACGGACAGAACAAGTGATTTTATAGAGTAAACTCAGGTAAATACAAAAGAGTTATATCTTCTCCCTAGTTTGTAGTTGAAGTGTCAAGATGTGAATATTACTTTATTTTGTTTGTCTGTCTGTCTATGCATCAAATTTTGGTCTAATAAGTTTGCATATTGGCATACCTATTATATCATCCAAATTGTAGTTGATATTATTTCATAAAGGTAGCCAAGAATTCAAATTTATTTTGAACTTCATATTAGCCAGCATTAAAATACAAATAAGGGTAAAGTTTGTCCAGAAATCGCAGCATAATTTTCCTGGAATTCAAAACTAAAATTATAACAAAGCTTTGAACGAAATACTTACTATTAATATGTACGTAGCGTAAGCATTATATTTCAGCTACGTTATACATATTGCTCGCAAAGCCAATTTGTTATTGTTTACTATTTAAGAATACTCGTCACGGCCGTATTGTGTGTTCGCTGTTGACGAAAAAAAATACTCTTTTCTTACCTTTGCATCTTGTTTCGGTTTTAGGTTCATTAGTGACTGGGCGTATGAAATAAAAGTATAATAATTTTCAACCATTTTTCTTATACCTTCTTTACCAGTTGTTGAATAGAAATGAATAATGCATTCATCTATTATGTTCAAGTTTCCCTAAATTGGCTTGCTCTTTGTTGTTAAATAATTTCCCATTTGCCGCAAAAGATGGATCAATGGCATTTAGCGCTGGATATTACTCTTTTGTTTTTTTAAACTGTCTGTACAAAATATTTTCTTTTTGACTTGTCTGCTTTGGCTTTTCTTTTTTGTTCATAATATTCATGATTCTAATTTGGTTAAAAGAGGATGGTTCAGAAAATTGTGAACAAATTACCTGCATGTTTTTATATATTTTACCATTTTTTGACGACGCAGTCCTCATACTCATTATAGCTAGAAAAAAAATAATCTTGTTAAAGGCTTACCATGCAGAGTCACAAAAACACCGATACATTTTCGTGACTCTGTGCTCGTTGGAAGTTAGCACGGAATGAAATATTAAAGGTTTCCTATTTTTTGAAATGCTCATGAATAACTTGAGCGCTGCCATATATGGACTTTACATCAAAGTTAAACGGTACTCTGAGCTGCGCCATTAATTACAAGTGATTAGGAAAGGCCATTAAGGTCAAATGGACCGAGAAAAATTAGAAGTGAGCATGCCAGGGATTACAAATAAACTTTCGTCAACTTTTGTACTGTAAAGTAATGTAGTGCAAGCTCCTGGAGGGTATAGTTAGTTAGACCTGTCTCGTGTGTAACTAAAATATGGAAATGATTTCATGTACCGATTACTGTACAAAATGAGACAGTTTTACAAACATTTTGCAAAGGAAGCCATTTTTTACCGTGTCAATATTTTTCCTAGTTCATACTTTTTTAGAGCAAAGGGAAGCATTGAGACTGACAGGTTGTGACTTGAGGTGGGGCATATAAGGAACAAATAAAAAACATGACGTATGAAAATTTGCAAAAGCAAATATAAAGTGTGGTAGTAGTAGCCATAAAAGCTATGATCGTTAATGGATTCTCTCATCAATTTCAAGTAAAAAATAATTGACATCCAAGCAAATTAGTTACACTGTTCTAATAGAATTAATAATAAAAAATATGTGCATGCATGCATACAGCCAATAAGAACTACGCGTTTTCTTCCGACTTTTGTTGCTCAAGATAATAATTATTAATATTCCTATCGTGTAAGCATATTTTATTAAGCTTGTCTACAAGTAAAAGTAAAATACATGAATGCATAACCTAACATTTTCAATTTCGTCTTTTCTGGTCATAAAAGCAAACAAACAGTAGCCAGAACTCAATTATAAAAACGTAATCTAATGAAATCGCACACCACCGCACTATCACCAACTACCAGTCACTAATAAACATGAAGTGAAAAAAGGAGAATTGGACAATAAAGGAAATGAGCAGCAAGTTTTACAACTTGAACATCTGCATGCGTCGGAGAACCGCCTTCCTTTCTCAGGTTGGCTTTGACCAAGCGTTCAAAGGCGTACCAGTCCGAACGGCTTGCCTTCCCACTTGAGTTCTAAACCACATCCTTCTATCATCAACCTCGTGTCTCGCTCGACTCTTTTCTCTTTGCAACACAGGTAATAGACAAAAGCATGAATGTACATGGTCATGATATAACGAAAGTTTACTTTACTAAATGAGTATGTGCGCACATCTCCTTCACTTTACAAGATCCAAACAGCTTCACTTTGCTCTGTCAGCAAAACGATGATGAGGGTGAGCCCGCTATGCATGTGCACAGTACATATTATTATCATCAGTATTATCATTTATTATTATAAGTTACGTGAAACAAAATGCTCCTTCGTTCTTGCTCATGCATTCCTTATCAATGATATCAGGCAGGACGACATGAAGTGGTAGTATGATTTCATTTGCAACAAAACAAGCAACCAAATCGTCTAACAAAGCAGAAAAACTGTGGCAGAACACCCCTTTAAACGAACAAAACATAATAGACGTAAACGAGCCTCTTAATAAAATCTCATATTAGCCATGATCATTACTCATTTCTCCCCATCTAAAATGCGCTGTCAATTTTTATTTGCAAACGCTTCGTGTTCTCTCTCTCTCTCTCTTTCTTCTGTCTGAACAAACATTAGAATGCACTGCCATCATTCTAATGTGAGTACGTACGTTCAATTATTTATGTACATGCCTACGTACAACAATAAATGTGCACTTATTTTATTGTACAAAAATGAGAATGCATGGGGTGCGGTGGTGCATTGCTATTTCTTGATCAATAGACTTGTTTTAAAACAATACATATAATTGCATTAACTACTGTACTTGGTTACATCTGTTCGAGTAAGCAAAACAGCAAACTGCTTATTGTTATCGTGAACGTGCTTGTAAATTATTTTATGACGATCAAAAAATGTCAAATAATTTAACGCAACGGTCCTAATACAAAATAGGCATCTATATTTTGTTATTACTTTAATGCATTATTAAGTCCAAACGCATTGTCATTGTACTTGAATGTATTTATTTAGATACAAATAGTGTTGCTCATTGATTTAGATGAACACATACATACATATATACACGGAAGACACACGATAACAGTAATTATCACAATGTAATTTACCTCATGTTCTTTTTTTACTGCAGCCCTTCTAATTTGATCAGTAATTCACGGCAGAACAGCTACAATTTATATAAACGTGAACAAATGACGGCAAATTGCCGTAAATGGTTGCATGTAAAACTGTTAACAATTTTTTTATTGAATTAAATAATGTGGCTGGCACAGATTGATTTCATAACACAAAACATTGTTGATGTTAGTAGACGAGAGTATACAATCACATTGAGTAAAGATTCTAGCTACTATACTCCTATTATTCTATTATTTGAACAAATAAATGGCACGCAGTAAAAAATTAAGATCTGGTTGGTAGCGTTGCATGTTATAATTACGTTACATATTATCGCGTATTGTACTCTTCGTTGTTATTAATTTGTATCTATTTAGCAGTTCAAAATATCATAAGCAAGCAAAGGCAAAGTGACTTGTGACTTCTTTGTACTTATTATTCGTACTGACTCCTTTAATGCTTTATGATTCTCTCATACTTCTCACAACAACGAGTGTATGCATTTTAAACAACAGCAGCATCTTTTTTTACCTGCTTATTGTGTAGCTATCTCATGCTCGTTTTGTATTCTCATGATGATATCGCCACAGGTAAATGTGAGGTGGTAGTAAAGGTAATAGTTGGTAATGATGTTTTGTTGTATGCTTGTATACTGGCAGGTGTACACGCTCGTTTTCTTTGCTTTTGTTGGGAATTAGCCTTTTTCTCCACGGCGGCTCCTTCCCCACTGTTTCAGTTGCCTTGTACACTTTGAGCAACGTGGTTCATGCTAACTAAGCTTAACTTCACACACAGTCATCGTCATTACCACTTTACAAACTGTTTCAGTTTTGTTTGTTGTTGTGTATGCACACACATTGCTCCCTTATAAAAGAACGTGTTTTATTGCGTGTTTTTATACACAGTCGGAACTTTTCATCTTTTACCCTTACTGCACGCTGCACGACCACAAGTTGCTGCTATATTTGAGAATAATTCATCATCATTGCTTTTCACAGCAGTTGTGTCGTTCAGGAAGGGAACTCTTCCTTGTTTGTATTTATTTACCCCAAAAAGTGAAAACTACCCAGTTCATGTTCCAGTATAACGGGGTACTTGATGGGTAGGAGACAACTTAACGTCTTTCAAGCAGAATGGGCTGGATTCATAAACTAAGAAGTTGATTATTTATTATGTACGTTTTTTTAAAAAAAAAATCTGGATCTGTATTAATTTCGTCTACCACTCAAGTTTGATTCATCTTTATTAAACCGACGTTTGCACTAGGGAAATGCACTCTTCAGTCAGAGGTTGAGTGTGGAAAACACTACCCTGGAGGACATCAAAAACAACAATCGTTGTCTTGAAAAATTAATTAACAATTACATCGGTTGTTTTCTCGGGAAAGTTTTTGATTGTGAAGCAGAGATTTTACAACCACGTTATTATGGAGGCAACGGTGCATATAGTTAAATGAACGACGCAGGCCAATTATCCAATCAACACCACTTATGAAAATTATATTTATCAAAGTATATTTTTCTATATGAAACTCTTTTGGACAAAGTTTACCTCAGCTAATCAAGTGGTTCAGAATATTTTTTGTTTTGTTACTCTGCACATGCAGAAATCAGCATTCTAATTTCTACAAGACACGTTTACAATTGGCAGTCGTAAATGAACCATAAAATTCCAGTTTCACAACTGTTTTGTGAAATATATTTCTCGTGGTTTGATTTTCAACAATAAAAAACGGTAGTAGTAATGTAAAAAGTTTTATCTACAGACACATAAAAACCACAACCGGTTACAACGAATAAGCATCTCACGAAACAGAGTTTCTGGTGAAATATATGAAATATTGTATAGCTTTTTATTAAATCACGTTTTATGACTGAAATAACACTATTTAATTACTGAACTAATATCAGTATTATTATGATGGACTTAACCTGTAAATCCAGTGACAAAATGATCTCAAATGAGAAGCCGGTGTCTCAACCACGTCCTGCAAAAGGACTCTTTTCCATTCGTGACCTAGTCAAATGCGACAATGACTCCAAAGGTAAGTACGTTTGTACACATTGCGTGTTTTTGTTTTCATATTGTACTGCTTTACATGCTTACTGGGCCGACACATTTATTTGTAACGTTTCGCAAGTAAAATACATCTTGATGGAATGAGTTGAAATTCAATGGGAATGAATGCCACATTTAAGCTTTTTTTGGATAACTAATGTGCGAATTTTCAAAGATCATTGTGATAATTAGTAACAAAACACGGTATTGCTGAAAATGTACAATTTTGTTCCTTTCAAGTATTATTGCACAAAAACAAGAAGACTCTCTCGCTCAGTTTATTAACCAAAACGTAAAAAGTTTTTATTTGATTTTTATAACTTTTTTAGTGAAAAGTAAAGTAAAAAGTGGTTTTCTCGTTTTTTATGCTAGTTCAGTATAAGGACTTGAATGACTTCAAAATTACTACCATATCATATCAAAACCTTGGTGGCTGCTGGAGTTTATATCAAGTTTTTGATAAGTATTAACACCAAAGGTAGTAGTAAATTTTGATACTTTCCTGTTCGTAGTTGTTTCAAACATTAAAATGCAATGAAAAATATTTTTTCTAAAATGTACACCATCATATATAAGGTAGTTATACTGGCTATAAGGCTGTAAGGTAATTATGGAGAAGATAACCATAAAAATAAGGCCTGTACATATTTTTAATTGCACTTTTGTTCCTTGCCTTTTATCACTACATAGAATAGTTATTTAAACAGACTGTTCCATTCAGGTCAGAAGTATGTTTTGCAGTAAGAAGATTTCAATGGGTGTCATTAACACCAGTTTTATTGGTTGTGGCAAAAAAACAAATAATGAGCCACTGCGTAAAATGAATTATCTATCTTGCATAAATTTTGCCTATACATATCTGCCAATATCCTTATACCTACTATTCATAATATATAAGTAAGTAATTGTAGAACCATATAAATAACAACGATTTTATATTTTATAACCATCCATCACATTAAAAAGGGAGTTTTTTTACCATTATAAAATAGTTACGTCCAAAAATGAGTCAGACGTCGACAGACAGGCAAAATCAGAATTCAGTCGTGCATAAGAAATTAAATTCAGTATACCAAATTTGTTTAGTTTGTGTTAATCTTGTCATTGTTCGTCAATGAGGTAAAAATCGTTTTGCTTTTATGCATGTAGAAACGTGTGCCGTCTTTAAGAAGTTATGTAGAAATATCCAATATTCCCATTACCAATTTAGTTGACCTAATGAAACCAGCGATATCTGATAATCATGTAATAATATTGCTTTATGCAAGGAATTTATTCAAGGAAATTGCAACTTAATGAGCTAAACAGAATGCAATTAGAGTAAAATTAGCAAAAAAGGTGTTATTTCGGCTTCCATGATTATTTTTCATGTTTTACAGAATGCTCATTATTTCAACGCATTATAATAAACTTGGTAAACAAAAGAAATATTTTATGGTTATTATATATCTTCCCAAATAAAAAAGTAAGTTGGCTATGCATGAAAAGAAATAAAGGGGAAATTACTTTGATATTGATATTATTATTATAATTGCGAGAACAAACCAACAAACGTATCCGTATCTCACGGATGTATTATCATATTTCAATGTCATTCCAATTGCTGATACTGATAATATTATAGCGAGTGTCACTGATGTGTGCAATGTATTGTGCCTAATTATATTACAGGAGCAGCATTAAAAAATCAATGATACCAACAGGTACCATAATTTGTTCCATGTTTTATTGCATATCATAGCAGGTAACTGGAATATTAAATTATTATTATTATTCATTCCGAAAGAAGCAAGCAAGGTCCCTGCTCTTTTCAAAGTCTGAACTACATACAATATACTCTATCTCCATCCACTCTAAACTTTAAAATTGCATAGTATGGAATGGGGGTCATTATGTTTACTAATGAATTTATTAAGTTTTTTTTTTAAAAAGCGTACTCACTTCAACTCAAGTACACTGATGATAAGTTGCAATAACCGTTTGTCATATAATATAGGTTACGTCATGATTAAACATTTGAAACTTTATAAAATTGCCTCTATTTGGGTACAAATTGCTTTGTTATTTTTTGTTTACAAAACTAAAATACATAATATTATAATAGCCTATCGGCCAAAACCAAAGAGATTACACGCACGCAGAATTCATTATTAAACAAGTTTAAGTATTATACATACGTGCTAATTGCCAAAAATCCATTAAGCAGCCCCTGGGCATATCACAGTATAAGAAGGGATGTCAGTTTATTACCAAGTGAAAATGTATTATGCCACCTGCATTCAAAACATGACATCCTATTCAAAAGGTAACATAAATACACCATAAAAACAACAAAGCTTCACCTGTTCATCCTGCATTCTTAACAGCCACATATTATTAATTTATTTACTAAAGGTATTTAGTGTATCTCTCTTTGCGTTTTAGGGATATCAGAAGAGCTTTTATTTATGTCATACACCAACCACCCTGCCATACTCTTGTGCACTTTTTTATATTCTACATTCTATTTGAATTTGAGAAAAAAGAATACTAATAAATATTAACGTTTATCAAATCAAGAGTGTGATTTCCATTTTTGTATTCAAAAGAGATGACGACTTGACGACTTTAGCCGAGAATTCAATGGCTTTTCAGAGTAGATGGCAGATATGTGCTAAGTAATTGACTTGGCTGATTAATTGCTTGTGCAACCGGTTCTTCCCTCGCAGAAAATTAATTTTTTTTTTCTTCTGGTCGACGAAATGATTTTGGGATGAACGAAACAAGGTAAAACAATGAAGCTTGAGTATATTAATTCCTAAATTTGTTTTGTTACTGGGATTGTGTGTTTGTTGGACAGATGAACTGAGAGCGCTCAAGAGGAGCTCATGTAGTAACAACAGCAAGTAAATGTTAAGTGGTAATTATATTTATGACATTTCTAATGATTTCTTGCTAGGCTGGACGGATTCCTCTTTTCTGTGATGATGTACTCGCTTCAACTGAGTGACTGACTCATTAACACTAAGCTAATAAAAATAAAATTATGCTGAGAATTCACAGCGCTATATATTCACAAACAACAACAATTATTACTGCATATCACTAACTAACAAACGGCGTGTCGTTCCTTTCGTTCTTTTATTGATTTGCGAAATGCATATCGTTTGTAATTTTTGTTATGCTCAGTTTGTCCGTACAAGTACGGTGCTATGCTATGTTTAACTACCTTAAATATATACTCATATACAGAGTGCATTTTTTATACTTGTGTTCATAACGGGTATGCAAAGAGCTGATTATGTTTTCGCTCCTTCTTTTTCGTGGAGGTGTCTTTCATTTTTCATCATGATCTTCAATTCCCTTTTTAATAATGCTTTTTCTCCCTCTCGTTCGCTTTGCAAAGTAGTAAAACCATCTCTAGTTTCAAACACTTCGTTAATATGCAAAGCTTTGTCCATGTTTTGAGTAGGAGGCGTGGTCACAGGGTCACGAAATGCTCATTAGTCTCTAGAAAAATTAACGTAATTAGCTCAGCAATTATCAACTGGCACCAACGAGCTTTAAAACAAAAGACAAGGTAAACTTTGAAAATTAGTCTTTGACTGCGACTGTAAGTGTGTTTTTTAAGAAAAAAAAATATTTTGTGGAAAAAGGAGTGGGTATATTATATTTGTATGTAGACACATACACACACACACAAATTTTATACATAATGTGAATTTCTTTAGGTAGCTTTTCATGTTCTCATTATTTTGTACACTCGCCCTCTACCAAAATGTACATACCTGAGCCCAAACATTGGATTCACGTAAAAAGTTTTACTGAAGAGACTCAAAGAATATACCTATATATATAATATATACTTATATTGCTGACGAAGCTTTCAGGTAATATCTTGGAAGAATTTAGGAAAAAGCTTTTCCATAGATTAGATAAACCTTCATTGGATCATTTAAAACATTCAAATAATGGTTGTTTTGTCGTAATGTCAGTAATGGTACTCTCACCTTGTAACTTGAGTACACACTATAAATGCAGGCACGTCTGTCTGTAAAAAAACCCACCGGCAAGCAGTTTATTTCACCCAGACCAGGGCTCGTTGCTGCTCATTTCAAGTACAGCTACTCATTCTTTCATCCCTCTTCTTTGTCTTTTGACGACACCAAAAAGTCTTCTGCACTTTGAAAGATGCTCAGTCTTAATGACACGTTTTCACTGGCACTTCACAATAACAATCAAAAGAATAGATAATGGCAATATTAGTGCATACTTTCGTACCATGATGTGATGATGATGTAGTGGTGGTGGCATGATATTGTTGGCAGACAGACACTGGTAAGTACACAGGCAAACTAAAATTATTACTATTATTATAGAAATAGAAACACTTTTTTGTCTCTCTCTCTCATTCTCATACAACGCATGGTGGAATCATTGTAAAAGTCATTTTCAAATTTTTATGGGCTGGTCATTTTCGTAGTGATGGTGGTCCACGTCTGTTCTAATTTAAAATTCCTTCAGGTTACCGTATTAGGTTAAATGCAATTAACATTTACCATCATTATGCTGAGTCAGTCATTTAAGGCATTTTTGATGAAAACTTTTACATACATTCCTATCTAAAGCATCACTTCATTTAACTTGCTGTTCCTCTCCATCATCAGGCAGGATCCTGTGTAGCGCCTAGAGATCTGTTTGCGTTCATAAAGAAAGGACACGAGGAAAAAAGTGTTATGCTGATAAAGATTGTCTGACTCTTGGTTTTCTTATTACGATAATTGATACGAATATAAAATTTACTATAACGTCATTAGATGAATGTGTGTGTGTATATATACTTCAAGAAGATAAAATGTTTGGCCTACACTCATTTAGATAATGTGAACCAGGGCGGTGTGAGAGCATTTTAATTATTTCTTCGAATTAGATTTGATTATTACTTGTTTTTTTGTGTTGTGCAAGCAATGGGCTTGAATGCGTAGACAAATGCAGCTCCTAATTTGGCAAAGCGTTTATGTTATGCTACAGTAGACATTAGTGTAAATGCAATGGTGACGGTGCTTTTTAAGTAGGTATTTTTAAATGCCTTTTTATTCCTCTTGATGAACGAATTAACGCTATAAGAAAATGGTACTAATACACACAGAGAAGAGGGGAATGTTAATTTGATGGAATGGTTATTGTGATAAGTGAGTAATTACTCTCCTCACATTATTTACTCCAAGTCGTTGATCTCCTTATTTCATTTTTTTCAGACAGGTTTCAGAACCTGTGAAAAGGTAAAAAAAGAGCCCGTCTTGGTGATTCGTTTTAGGCAAAGATATAACTTTTATTTGCTTCTCCTGCGTAAACCACGATAAAAACGGTCACTAAACTTTTTTCTTCTTAAAGGAGCCATATGTTTTGGTCGTCATTATCGTAAATTATCAAAATTTTAAATGAATTAGATAGAAAGAGAGAGAGAGAGAAATGTCATTACAAACATTTGTTGTTGATGAGTTGATGTCGAGTTGCTAAAATGTTACAAATGATTACTCATTGTTTCATCATCATCATCAAAGTATTTTTTATTGGTCTCATTGCACTGTACATAGGTAATACACATTGCAAACACCACTACCGTATCAAATTATTGTTTTTTTTATCCTGCGGAACCACACCGTATAATCATTAGAGATGTAAGAGAGAGAAACTTTTGAACGTGTGGCTTTTCAAGTGGAGCAAAATTTGACGCTAAACAATAATAATGATTATTAATTACTTTTGTTGTGTTCTTTCTTCAGCAGATATAAAATTTACGCATCATGTTGGTGCAACCCACAGGAGTAATAGGTATATGACTTTTTATGACTCTCTACTGCCTTAAACGTAGTTGTGCATTTCGTTATATAAATTACGTGTCAGTTTGGCTGGCGGAGGAATCATCATATATTGCATGTTATTAGGTATGTTATGATTGCATAAACATAATATAAGAGTAGGCTAACTTTGAAAAAAAATTAATAAAATACAAAACTTGAGACTTGTTGTTGGTACAACATGGCAGAAGACAAAAACATGTACACTGTGTTGAGTGTAACAGCAATTTTCGATACAAAAAATAAACCTTTCATGGTGCTCACACAAATGTAGCATAGGTGTGTGCACTGCTACTGACTAATAAGTAGGTATAATATTATGTGGCCAGAGTAGATTTTTATTATTTAATCCAATGTTGATACATTATTGCACAGCGAAAAATAGGGGAGCAGATGTGTATCAGGAGAGCAATTTAAGGCTACCTGTCACGATTTCATTACTGCAATTATCGGCTTAATTTTTCGTCAGTCATGTTTGTACTCTATAGCAGAATGAGAAGGGGGAGACTGATACATCCTGTCATTTTACTCCTCTTCCGACTTCAGAAATGGATCGTCATGTAATATAAAAATTGATTACTCTGAAAAGACATTTAATAAATAAAAATTGCTTTCAGTAATTTTTCACGGTTTCAACATAAATTCTTCCTGCAATTTGAAATTTACACATGCAACGCAATTCCACAAAGTGGGAATCCTGATCCCGGGTTTATTATCCTTTTGGGGTCAATCACAAATTGAAAAGTGGCAGCAAAGCAGTTGCTATTATGCTGTCACACTGTGTACATATAGGCACCTTAATTGCTTTAAATTCAAGGATGGCATTCGACTCAACACTCACCAGTTACTTTCAACCGCAATAATGATAATAACTATTAGATTATATTCAGAAAGGCAGGAAATAAACTGGAATGGACGCATTTTCTTTTTTTCTTGGAAAAGTAAGTAGCTTAATTTCTCAAGAACACTAATATCAATTTAATGTTTTACTTTAAGAAAACATTTTAATTACCAGCATTGTTGACTTTTATGTGTAATGTCTATCTAGCAGTTCTGGTAGTAGAGTATTTGTAAAAGAATGGAATCTGGTACCTCGCCTCATATCGAGTATGGGATCAAAGTAAATATGCGTAAACGGAATATATTTCTACATAAAAAGTTGCAAAAGGTAACAAGTCTTTAGTCTATCGTATTTTTATCGTTAGGTTTAGATAGATAGAAATACACAACAACAGAGGCAATGAATTATAAGACTGGCACTGACAGTTTTTGATTCATTTTCTTCTCTACACAAACATCAACTTGATGTTTAAATTTGAATGACTGTATGCGCACAAAAACTTAATTAAACTTATGAGCTGGTACATTTCAGAAAATTAGATTTGATCAGATCTACATGATCTCCATTCTAAATATTGTCTTGTCGAGTTTCTTATACTTATTTTTTTTAAAGTCGATTTTTACTTGTTCAGTTCAGCCACGTACCTAAGCCACAAATTACTATGAGACTGTAGAAGCTCAAAAAAAGAGAACTGGATTAAGACCAAGGTTGGATCTAGAAAGAATTAAATAAAGTTTTAGTGTAAAAGCGAAAAAAAAACTTACCAGTCATTCAACAATCCTTCACTTTACCTTTCTTCTTCAGCAACAACAGCAACATGTCACGCATTGAGAGCTGAAATTAATGAAAGCACGCCATATATAATTAACAAAATTCAAATGTCCGACTCACCGGCCTTTTCGTACCTCTGAGAAAACATACATTGGATTATCAAGTGCCCTCAATGTTCTTTACTGCCATACCATACTCGGAAGAATTCTATAGTAGAATAGACTCACTCTTGGTTGTATATTTACGTGCTTGCTTGACTACGTGATCTCTTCAAAATGTAGAGTAAATTTTTTTTGTATTAATCAGTGTCTGCAAACATTACAAAAAAGGGGCAATAGGCAACTCATTGTCGGACTCTGAGAAGTTAGTAGTTGTGTGCGTGCGAAGGATACTTCGACTAGTCATAGTGCAGAAACGGTATAAATGCTGAAGCGTTACTGAGAAAGTATAAAGAAAGTGTTTAATTGGATTTGAAAAAATCCAAATTATATTTGTCGGGCCAAAGAGAGACGTTATTTGATCCAATCTGTAGATATAGGATTTCAAAACAGCTTTTCAAACCATTGTACTTTGAAACGTGTATAATTGAGATGATGAGATCAGCAAAAATTTCCCTTCATCACACGACCGACATTATGCTGATGTGATGAAGGCGTTTTATTCCATTTTACTAGATCAGTAATATTATATCTAATATCTATCATATCATCATAATATCATGAATGCAAAATGTTCAATTAAGTTAGCCATTCTCTACCTTAATAGCACTCAGAAGTTATTCAGTATTGTTGGAACGGAATGGATGACTCTGTTGATCTGCTGACTCAGATAATGACAATCAAAAAAGTATTAAAAAAATAAAAGTTTCGTATAGCTCTACAATTTATAATTAGATTGTTTTTAGAACATTCAAATCTTTGTCTCACAGTCAATTTCTGTTTCGCTCGACTTTCATATAAAATTAATAGACTTTCGGACCACTCGCCTATCTGCATATTTACTGCTATATGCTGCTGAGATTTTGTGAATGCAAAGTGTTAACATGCTATTTAAAATTATAATGTAATAATAAAATGATAGATAGCATTTTTATGCATACAAAAACCCTGTTTCTTTTTAAGCCATATATAATTAACCCAACATAAACTAACCTTCCTTATTGAAATAGTGATGATGATAACAATAATTACAACGAAAACTAATAACCAATCTCGCCACAAGCCCTTTATCATCTCACTTGTGTGTATATTATCATCCTTCATCGTACACTAATCAATAATGGGATAATACCAGAGATAGTTACTAGCTAATATACCATTTATATCCAAAAAACCAATACAAAAATGGATGGATGCATCCAGGGTTGATTTACAAATTTAACCAAGTCATCCACCGTTAATTTACTCCAAGAGCTCATGATGGTTGTGGTAGTGGTGGTGGTGGTGGTGGGTACGTAGGCAGGTAAAAAATGAGTCTGCCTCAAATTCTGAAAAAAAATGTTGGCCAGACTTACCTGGTTTACTAGATGTAAGGGTATATCTATAACACTTTCTCATTCTTTTACTTGTATGTTATCTATGCAAAGATGTTTAGTTGTTACCCAATACCTACATTCAACTGCAACTGTTGAAAGAAGAAATCGATCCTCCTGCCTGTCCTACAGAAAAGTAGATTAGCTAAATGAATTGAATCATGAAAGGGTGTAATATATAATCACAAATAATATAAATGGCAATGTAAGGTGATGGAAACGAAATGCTTGTAATAGAATACTCACACGAGCATTAACTGCTGCTGCCTTCATCACACCACATCATCATGAACTAATTCAAGCATATCGCCATTGTCAGGCACTTTGTTTTGTACACTCAAAAGCCATTATAGTAGAATTACACTGTAGAAATAAAAACACAAGATGAAGAATGAGCGGAATAAATCTTTTTAGCTGACCTTATCCATTATCCCTGTAATTGGCCTGATGATAAAACCATTGCAAAAGGCTGGCATCATGTTTTGATACTGCTGCAGTTAGAAATAATAACGATAACGTAATGGTAATGATCATGATATGATGAAGGTAATGTGTATTAATTTCCCCCTTTCTCCTTCCACTTCTCTCTCTCTCTATCACATTACACTGGAGTCAATAAGAGCTGTACTCACAACTCAATGTTTTCCTCTCCTACATTTTATTTTTTACTACTACTACTACTACTTTTGGTTAACAATCTTTTGCTACATATTATTGATGCGTTTCCCTTAAAAAGCAATACGTCATGATAAAAATGAGTAATAATCATAATAGCATTTTCTACTGTCGTTTTTTCATGGTTCCATTTCTCATTTTTCCCTTTTGGCATAACTAATAATACACTTGGGCCAAGGTGAAAACGAGACGGAACAGCAGCAGAGTTGTTTCTGTTTCATTTGTACAACTTGCTCTTCAACAGGCAGACAGTTTTTAATGATTTTTAGGTAAAAATTCTCAGCAATTGCTTCGTATTTTTCTTGTTCGGTATTGTTTTTAACAGAGTAATTTCTATTTAAAATGTAATAATAATAATGATGGTGTTGATGATGAGGATATTTCTTCAACGCAAGGCTTCACACCTCGTCTCCTTTCTGTATTATCGCCTCAGTCAAAAGAGCTTCTTCTTCTTCTTGGCAGTAGTCTCGTTGTCGGCTGCATTATTATACTTGCTCACTGCTACGGCTCATTTAATGGTGTTAGTGTTCTCAAGGGTGGCTTGTTGTCTTGTGAGGAATGAGTAGGCAAAAAAACACATCTTTAATGCATAGGTATACACACAGGTATTGCTAGATTATATAATATGCTCTCAGATATACATACATGCAAACACACAGGCTGTGTAGAATTCAAGAGAGGCAGTAGTAGTAAGATGATTGTCAGGGAAGAGAAGGTTGCCTTGTTGCTGTTGTGAATGTATCTTTCCCTCTCTTGTGATGCATCCACCGTAGCAAAAGAGTGTCTTCCCTGGCGCCTGGCAATTTTATTCGGTTCTCTTGCCTTTTCTTCTTTTATTACTCCATTATGTATAACAGCTTATATCTGATGATTACAGTGAACAACGTTATTAATATCGCATTATTACCATCAGACATATACTTGGCTACCAACACACCACCAAAACGTCCATGCATGGGCCGGTTTGGTTTGTTGAGCTTAAGGTAAAAGGTATCAATCATGAGAAAATGAGTTTATGAAAGATTGCCTGGCTGTTTAAAGTAGCCGTTGTGTTGTTTGAATTAGAGGATAATTTTTCCTTTGAAAAATTGTTTATTATAAATCAAGTGCAATATTATCAAGTATCCCATCTGTGACTAGTAAAATGGTGGTTGGTTGAATGGGCGAATTTGAAATCATGCCATTTCGCAAAAAGGGACGATTGAACAAGACGTTTGCTGATAGTTGGCGGAAGCTATATAATAGTAATAATGTACATAATATTATGTAGATATCTATATTAAAACGTTGAGCTAATAATAATTGAATTTTGCCAAGTTTTTCCCTCCGTAATTAACACGATGAGAACTGAAAGTGAGTTTTTGTGACGTTAATTTTTCTTCAGGATAAGAAATAGTCTCAAGGTCTTATTTTATTGTAGGAAGTTAGAGTAGTCATAAAACTAGCAATTGTATCAATAAATTTGAAAGTAATATAATATCCATTTTTATGTACATGTTTGCATCTGCAAAAAAATATGTATATTATAATGAATGAACAGGCAATAAACAGTGTGGTTGGTTTAAAGTTGTCAGAGGGCGCCGACAAAATACTGTGCAGTTGTAGGTAGGAATGCACAACAACGATAATGCAATAATACCTGGCCAATTTTGAGGCATTTTGAAATCACCAATCTTACTTAAGTTTTGTGTTAACTAATGAGGTAATAGAAATGATAATATTTTTAATAAAAAAATCTTTTTCAATTTACTTGAATTTGAGAGGAGGTTTGAGTTTAAAAAATTCCTTGGCTAAAAGCTTGCAAATACATAAATCTCATTTTCATCTGCAGCAACATAATTATGTTTAGCAATCCCAGTGGGATTTTTGCAAAAATTGCTCAAATGAGACGCAAATTAAAGAAAATTATTATTTAATATGGTTCACGATGCATACAACCATGATGAGGAGGGCTAGAAGGAGAATCCATGCAAAAATGGCGAAGAAAAAGTGCTTAAACTTACTTCAGTAATAACAAAGCTAATTAGGAAGTTGTTGCTGTTGGTTGAGATTTTGGTCAGTAGACTGTTATTAACAATCAGCAAGAACATAAATGAATTCCATAATTAGTCATCATCCCATCACTCAAGTATCAGCTAACCTTGACGATCCCACGATTAACCACGAACAAACGCCACCATTTGCACCGACTGTGCGCAGGCACAGAAAAACCAAAGCAAAGAGCATGCCTGTAATAATGCCTGCTCATTACATTAAAGTATACTAGTATAATAATGATGATAAAAACGTGGAATCTCAAATATGAAAAGAATTCCTGTATTATAATAGTAGCGAAAAAAAATTATTACATTTTGGAGAATGACAAACTATACATGATTATTATTATAAGATCATTGTTTAAAGTTTTGGAGTGCAGCGCCAGTACCACTTTATTAGTGTTCGTTTGCTTCGCATAGGTAATAATAATTGTTATCGACAGGTTCTCCAATATACCTTTAGTTTGAAGCTTGAACTGTGGGAGTTTGTGCGTGGCGCAGGAGGTTGTCCATGCATACAGCGTTACTCCCTTGTATGCTAGCACATTATTATGAATGATGCATGAATTATGGAAAATAGGTAAACTACAACGAAAAAAATTGGACATTTTATACATAATTGAACTTATGCAATCATAAATATGATCAGCACAAAAGACTCGTTGTCAGAATGTACCTACGTAGGAAACACAATAATGTTTTTAAGCTAATTGGTTAAATTATTATGAAAAATTACTCATGGTTTGGTACTATCTCGAGCAAGGTATTCTCAACGACAGTATCACTAATGGCTTTTAACCAACAACTATACAAAATGCTTGCTGCCATAATTTAAGCATTTTTTACTTTGATAAATACCCATATTATTTTTTTCTTTAACTTTTTTTTTTGCAGTATGCTAACAATGAGCACACAGTTAATTCTGAAAACCACAGCAAAAATTGCGCTCTAATAGATTTAAGGTTGCAAATTGTCACTCCATTACATTTTCAAAATTACAGTTATACAGTTGGGCAACTTAAAAGTGCTTATTTATGAAGTTGCCAATACGAGTAACACTGGCATAAACAAGCATGACGTAGTATATATTTGTAATCTTTTACTAGTTAATTTACGCTTCAGTAGAGTAAACTGTAATATTTTTGCTACTACTGACTCGATCATGATGATGATCGTCATTTTTTAACTATACAAATAGGTGGTTTATTAGTGACAATTGCAGTGTTCGATGTTCGCTGCAGCAGCAGCTAGGACTGACATCCGTAATCGTGCACACCTGTGATTTATTTTTTCAGTAAGCCCATGTAACGCCTTATTCGATCGTCGTCTTAAATAATATAGTATCATCTCAAGCTCTCGTAGGATCAGGCATGGTAAATAAATAAATAATGAACCGTGTAAAACCACCAGTATCGCGTCTTCCACAAATTTGCTTCAAAAGAGAACGCTTCATATACAATGAATTTTAAATTATTGTATGCACAAAAGTATAAAGGATGAAGCGCAAACGATTTTTTCTTCTTTGTCGAAACCAATAATTCGTGTGCTGATGAAGCAATAACAATTTATCTATAATACGTGCATCTGATTGTTTAAACAAGTTGACAATTTAGAGGAAAAAAAACAATTCTACCATGAAAATGGCAAACTTGTGCAATTTCTTAATCCGTTCATGTGTCCTGCCCATGTCACAGCACAGCATGCTCATTTTTTTTCTTGTAAATTGTCAAGTCTCATGTTTTGCTACAGCTTGAATGTTTTTTTATAGTCAGTAGAGGATTAAAAAAATGGCTACCCTTCTTGCATGATACAACTGGTAAGCTGTGTATATATATACCTGATAGCAAAATTGTTTCAAGAAAACAAGCCCAATCTGGATTATTATTATTACCGTGTGAATTTGAGGAAGCGAAAAACACATCAATCAAATTTAGCAAAGGAAAAAAATAGCGGCTAAATCTATTCTTTAATAAAATACACGCAGATCAAATTATTATTACATCAAAACTAAACCAACTTGCGCACTGGTTTGATCAGTGGCAACAACAAGATAATAGTAAAATGATTTTAATAATACATAAAATCAAGTGCAAAAGCCAGTCATGCTTACATGCACATCACTTGTCGCTTCATATTACTATTACTGACAAAAGAAAAGACTACTTTATTCAGCATGCACCTGACTGAAATCATTTAGTGGAGCTTGCAATTATTCTTGGTGGTTTACTTGTACAGCGTATAGCTGTCTTTACAGGCAACATTCATCATGCAACCTCAATTTTCTTCCTCCGCCATCATTATAATCATCATCATCATCATCATCATCATGGACGACACAGAGACTTTTAGCATGAAAAATTCTCTATACAAAAGGAAATATTTTTTTTCTTCTTCTTCCAACCAGTGATAAAAATATAGAGAAATTTAAACTAATCCTAGTTTAAGTGTAAAAAGAATTGAGATAAGTTTACAAAGGCGTCTCTGACTGTGTGAATACATCCGATATGATAGGTAATCTCCCAGGGCAGGTGTAAATGGATTTTTCACTGGCAAATCTTTTCAGTTTGAAACCTCATGTAATAATGGAGATAAAATTGTTGCAGCAGCTTCTGCTAATAGATTATCCGTATCAGGTATCAGGTCATTATTATTAAGAAGCTGTTATTACAGACAACAGAAGCAGCTACTGGTAATACAATTTCTTGAATCATTTTTGCTTTTATTCATAACATTATCACACGTCTTCTGATGATGTCAGGCTTTTAGTTGTGCAGAGTGCAGATATACCTGTTCGACTACTACTGCTAGCTAGACATTGGCCACTTGAGGTTTTGACTTTTTTCAATGTAAATTGCTACATTATTTGTCTTGGTTGACCAATTCTTCGTTTTTTTTCTCGAATTTACCGAATGATGGATGTGCGGTGTGCTGTGTCATAATAATGTATTATAAATTATAATGTATTGACATTAGAGTATGTATATCTATATACTAAAAGCTGTAATGTGTGGAAGGATTATCGTATCGTAAAAGTACAAGCATCCTGTAGAGTTATGAATGTTATTATTTGCGTACATCTGTATCCACTCTGCGCAATGTCCTTTCGACTTATACCCTTGTGGGTTTTGTTCATTGCACTGTACCTAATTCTATTGAACCGATGTTTTTTTTTCTTGAATGAATTTAACCATAATCCTGTTTACCTGAAAATTACCATTATTGAACGTCTCGTACGTGTTATGACAGTAACTTTTTTTGTTCTCACTCATATTTCCTCTTTTGCTACCTTCGCTTATGATTTGAAGACGACTTTTTTTTCTTCAGTTATTACTATTATTATTATTATTTCAAAAGTGGTGGCTTATTCTCTGTTTTCTGATTTACTATTAAACTGGTCAAAGTAGATAAATAAACAGATTTTTTTGTATACTTTATTATTATTATTATTGGTTTCTGTTTTCTGTGTGAACATTTTTACCAGACTTTATTGTTTCAATGTATTTCATCCAAAAGCCTACATTATAATCCTCAAAATTCGATAATGTACAAAAGTAAGCAAATTACTTTCAGTCTCTTCTTTGTGGATGTTTGTCTGCGTATGAAATGATGCATTAATTTTTTTGTGGGGATGGGATAATAGCTATTGAATAAGATAATGTACTACATTGTAATACAGTATTTTTTTGTGCATTTATTTTATTTGCTAACCCTTTTTTATTAGATGAACAAATATTATTATGATCATTTTCACTACCTATTGCACGTTGCATTTGGGTCTGATGTGGTCGGTATTGAAAAGCCAGTTCCCCTAATTACCAACGAAGACCGTCTTGTCGGCTTGTTGATAAAAAAAATGTAACAGATCACATCACAAAGTTACTAAAAGCTATATAAACTCTCATTTTCTCAGTTTTTCTATTCCGTACTTGAGCAATGATGGTCTATCATCACCACTGTCATTATTATCATAATTTTACTGACCATTAAATTGCTACCGGGAAAACTATAAACCATTATCAGTCTAACGTTCACAGCAATACAAAAGTGCATGCAAAGATGTGTAGTGAATAATGAACAGTCTATCTCTAATGGTACTAATGTTTGTTTTAATGCAATAATGCCACCGTCCAACCGAACTATTTTCATGTCAATGAAATGATGAATGGCTTGACAATCCTGAGCTAATGTCATTCTCTGGTTTCCTTCAAATCATTTTGTGGTCAACAGGTGTAGATATGGGCTGAACCGAAAAATTCTTAATCGATCTCATTTCTCAGGTTTACAAAAAAAANTATGGGCTGAACCGAAAAATTCTTAATCGATCTCATTTCTCAGGTTTACAAAAAAAATACATAGACGCACAAGGTTTCTAGGAAGAGTAAAATTTACCAATTTATAGCTTCATGTGCCTTTAATGGAAAGAATTAGATTTACTAAAAATTGCTGTTTTTCTGTCGCAGCAATAATCTTGTCAGATGTTACTCTATTTTCTAAACCCCACCAGAACAAGGGAACGAATGATTCATGTTAAAAAAATAAAAAGAAATACGAGCAGCAATGATTATCATGTTATTTACTTATTAAGTAAGAATGAATAAATAAATAAGAGAGGGTAAGATGGAGTGGTCAAAAAGCTAATCTGATCAAGTGGTGTGGATGGACACTAACAAGTTTAAAGTAGTCGCATCCAGCCACCCCAAAAAGCAAGTAATTTAAATAAGTCTCATTACTGCCTATCATGACAAACCAGAACATTTTAGGTGGTGTTCCTCAATGATTTTATGGGTGTTTTTCAATTTCTCTGTAAGCTTGCACAACGTGAGTGCAAGCTTGTTTTACACTTTACACACCGATCTAACATGTTTGCCTATTACTTAATGTGCATTTATTTAAACACACAGGTACAATAATATACCTATATGCTTTATGCATAATGCATTGTAATTGACAAAAAGTCAGCTTTGCCCCAGAAGCTGTTTCTTTAAAGAAAACTTGTGTCGCATGACTCGTCGTGTATTCACTGAAAGGTATTTTTTTCTGGAGCATGCTTGCAGTCAACATCAGGGAAGTAAGCAGTAAATAAGAGCAAAATAATACGTTTTCTGATATAATGTACTTGTGGAGTTCATCACATTGTAATCAATGATTAGTTGAAGCGTAGAAAGATAAAGGATTTTTCTCCTGTTCAGTCAGGAGACACAGATAGGTACACGTTTTAATATGAAGTTCATCTAATGGATGGGTCTTGTTGGTCCTTATCGATCATGTCCCGTCTGTCTCCTTCTGAATCATCTCCTCAACTCCTTTGCAAACTCACCACAGGCATTCAAAAGCACTGTGTGGAGCTCATTTTACCCTGCTTCATTCACTAATCGAATTGTTACCTCTTTCAGACACTTTGAAAGTAATTTTTACCTTATGTGATGATGGTGATGATGATGAGAGAGTAGGCAACCCTAGATGGGTTTTCTAAGCGACAAAGTCATTACAAGAAACAAAGATTTTTACATTTGAACTGGGCAGACAAAATAGGACAGAACTAATGACAGCAGAAACAAAATATTTTCAACGCGTCATGCCATGCCAGTGTGTAAACGTGGTAGTAAAGAAGACGCAAATCACACCTCTATCTCCGTCGTCTCTCAATGAAAAGTACAAAAGGATGTATTCAGAATGAAATCAGTCGACACGGCTCCTCTCGTTCGTGTCTTTCTTGGAGTCTGGCATCTTTGCTGCAGAGTATCAACGTCCAGTGGACGATGGAAATTTTCCACTGG
>JAHZMZ010002168.1:0-23391 GCA_027743805.1 Lepidocyrtoides sp. E14
AAATAATAATGTGACATTTGACAGCGACAGCAACCAACTGTTATGTATCGTTCTTCTTCAAGTACACGCCCATGTCATTTTATCTTGAAAGAGAGCCATTGTTTTCAACATTAAAAACAAAAACACCAAATGAAAGCTATTATGTTTCACCCTAGCTCATGTTTACGATTCTAATGCCCCCGCACAGCTACTGTCAAAGCAAATATAAGAAATATTCAAGTGATGACGAATCTCAAAATAACGGGTGCGATAGTCATGTATGTAAGTATGTTCATTTATTTTTGAGTTACGAATAGGATACGAGCAAGTGCGCACTTGTCGCTTCTATTTCATGATATCATTTTTTGTTCTTTGTTCATAATAATCATAATCATTTACGTGATATCACTACATGCAACTCCCAAGAAACTGCAAGAGATGAGTGTGTCGTTAATGTGAAGGTAGTGTTTAGAGCAGAAAGAAGAAGTGAAAACAGTCAAATATATAATGCATACTTATATATATCATGTTACATAATCGTATATAGTATAATATGATGGTTTAAGTCACATAGGCTGTTGAAGAAAACATTTTTTTTGACTGTGGTCGTACCTGACCCAAAGCATTTTCATTTTTTATGATTGTAAAGAACACTGCTGTTCACTGGTGCAGTTTTATAACCATCTTACATTCTGAATATTTTTTTATCATGTACTGCTGCTATCGTGTGCTGTTGTAAGGCAATGTAATGCATCTGCATCAAACTCATTTTTTACCGTCTTCTTACATGCATATTGTACACTAGGCTGGTTGCACTGCCATTAAAATTACTCCTTGCTCAACAGCGTAGAATCATCAGCGCAACATGTTCTTAAATTTTGCAGAATAGTAATTTAAGTCTTCAAGATAAATACAACAGAGTTACACAATTAAACCAAAACCTACATAAAAATACAGTTTCGCGTAAGCACGTCGCTTACATCAGTAAGGCAATTATGTATTGCTAACATTGTTACAATTGTAATTATTCACAAGCAATGCATAAGAATTATTGTATGTATAATATTGAGTTCCCAATCCGCTCATTTTAAAAAAGCAATGATAAAAGTTGACAACCAATTCGTTGAAACATGTTCTACTCTGAAGAATTAGACTTTTTAGATGACCAAATAATATAAATAAAAAAAATAAACAAGCAAAAAATGTCCAAAGATCATATCTACAATCTGGGGTGATGCTCTCTTCTTTTTTAACAAAAACTTTGCAACCTGGTTGATGTTGATGACAAATAGATCCATCGTTGTAAATGATAATGATAATTACAAGTTTATACAAAAACTTGCGTTCATGCAATAGTATTTTTCCCATACACCATTCAAACCGATAATTTCGGTATTTTTATAGTACATGTTGTTACTTTGCTTGGTACATTTTTCATTGTATGGGATGCACTTTTTACAGCTTACGGACCATGGACTACCATCTATATTTACGACTTATGATTGCAATGTTGACGGCTACTACTATACTACTAACTACGACTACTATCGTGCATCGTTTTGCTGCAAACATTTTTACTACTTCTATATTCTCCCTCACCTGTGCCACGCCACCACCACCACCATTGTAACTAATAATCTTATTGACTCCGGTAGAAGAAGGTGATAGAGATGAGCACGAATAAGCTGCAGATGCTTGATGCGGTGCGGTTAGTGAACCAAGCAAAATTTGCTTCTGCATTGTTGTGGTAATAATGCTACCATCATCATTACTGGTTGTTATTCTTACAGCAGACGTCTTTGCAAAACCCAAAGATGAACTTGATGATGTTGTTGCTGCAGCATTTTTGACGGGAGGAGTTGAAGAAGCAGAAGCTATCACGATAATATTATTATTATTATTCGTTGTAGTTGTGCGTTGTCGGTTGTTGGAACCACTACGAAGATGATGCTGGCGACTTGCTGCATGAATGTAGTTTTGTTGTCGACGATGGTAGTGTGGATGCAAATGGCCATGTGGTGGCAAAGGTGGTGCTGGTACCACTACTGCTTGAGATGTCAAATTGTTTTGCCGTTGGTGTTGCAAAGAAAGCATTGAAGATGATGCATGATGAATCGGTAATGGCATGGGTGGCTTCTGCATACATAAATAGGTATGCAAATGTGCATACAAGTACGAGATAGTAAAAAATTATATTGAAACTGGTTGTTATAATAATATAATGTATACTTTTATAACGGTCAAGGGAAATATTTCAATGAGTGTTATTAAAAAGGGAAAATTAATATTTTTGAGAATACGGGCATAGGTACTAAAAACTCATCATAATTTTGGTGCAAAAAGTTGCAGTGCGTCTTCATTTTTTTATCTTTCAGGTTGATATGAACAAAAATACCTATCACAGTCACGACTATGAATGGTTATTGCCTTTATAAAATAAAACACAAAACGTAACAATACAGAAAACACAACTAGCAGACATATTAAGACGCACTATGTTGTATTCAAATTTAGTAAGTCATATTATTTAAACAAAAATCAATTAGCTTCACCGAAGGCATAACATATTATGCTACAGATTTCAATTTTCATTGGTGTTTGTAGCAACAGCATCATCATTCAAAGTTTATCAATCATTGGAATTTAGAATGGATGCATGCACACCGAGAAAGTTGTCCTACGAACATTCTCTATCTGAAGATGCTACTACCACTAATGTGCGGTACATACATCTCCTTTAAATTATAATACACATACATACAGCAGAATAGCACAAAAATTACATATTAACAACTAATTAATTAAATTGCAAATAAAACCTACACATATAAAATGGACCAAGACCATGATACTGCGTACTATTCATGTAAGTTTCATACCATTTCATATTATGCTTATAGTTTAAAAACAATTATTAGGTACACAAAATTTTGTAAACAACCAGCAAGTTGTATGCCTACATGCATAAACTTCATCTTAATATCTCAACATCTATGCATTACGATCGAAATTGAAAACAAAGTCACGAATGCAATGTTACAGCTAATTGAGCTAATGACACGCTTAAAGGACTTTTTTGAAGGGTACAATTTAGCTAGTACAAGCAAATAACAAGACGTCATATTTGTCCTCAATGCAACAGCTCACAAGGTTAGCCGAAAAGAAATGAAAGACGTGCATTTGTTGGTTTTAAGCGATAGAAAAGCTAAATGAAGACGAAGCGCATTCAAATTATAGCAAGCATACTTTTTACATGGGGAAGATGGAAGGATCATAATGGGCAAATTTATGTAGTTTTCTTACATTTTCTGCAACATTGTTAAGAATCGCTGAAGTGGGGACGGGAGAATGGGGCTCCATTTGTCTATTGTTCCCAGCATGGTGAGGGAAAAAAGCTGCGTTGGAGTTTGTATGATGGTGATGATTATTTGTTTGGCCGGGAATGAAATTGTTGGTAGCAGCATTAAAAGCATGTGGGGGAAAACCGGTACCACTTTGTGAATGTCGCGGATCTTCCTCGGGTACAGATGGAGGTATTCGGAAATTTTTTCGTAGTTGTGGAGGGGTTGAGGAGCGAAGAGAATTGGACCTTGCCACGCTTGACGTTTTGGGAATACCTTCAGCGTTTATTGCAACAAGTCTTCCTCCATCCCCACGAACTACCGTCTGATAAACAGATTGATGATATTTTCACATTTTTTTTTACAATTTACTTCATGACACCCACTACTACTAAAGGATAGCCAAAAAAAACTTACCTTTAAATCTAAAATCTCCGTATGAGTGATTTCTGATGGATCCACCAAAGGCAGAGGCCGGTTGGTGCTTTTCAAAATTTGGTTATTTCCAACTATGCTTGCCCATTGTGGTGGCAAGCCAATAAATTTCCCTTCCTTTTTATCATAACCAGTATGAACACGATGCTCAAAATTGGTTGGCTGACTAATTAGCACTTTCTTTTTCTTTTTTCCGAACATTTTGACTTGCTGTTATTGTTGAAAATTTCAACTTTGACGTGATTCCTTTTTGATATTACGTGTCATCCGTGTTTTCGAAAAAAAAATATTGCGCACAACGAATGCTAAAAAGCTTTTTATCAACGAAGCTTATTAGAGTAGCAGTGTCACACAAATCATAGTCAACGAGAACTAAAGTATGTAGGTTTTATGGCAGGCACAATGCACAAATCCTCTTTAATGCGTACGCGACAACAAAGATTATAAAGATGAAGGACGGACGTTGGACGGATTTAGTATTATTCCTTATATAGGGTAAGTTACTGTTGTCACATTGCTGTCTTATTTACCTCTGGTTATATTAAATTTGAAGTAAAGGCACAAATTTTACAACTCAAACAAGGCAATACTGACAACTGATGAAAATGCGTCGGTTACTAAAATTTCACCGTGATGATAATAAGGCACATGACACATCAACTAAATGGAAATTAATTTGTCTGTTTCAGCAATTTCATCAGAACATTTCGTATCACACGCAAGTCTACTCAGACAATTCACGTTCTATTAAATTGTTTCACTGGAAAAACCAAAGAGTGTTAATCTGCATATACATATATTCAGTCACTCGAGCATTTTAATTAAGTACGGAGACAAGCCAAAACGTGTACAAAGTTCATAGACATCAATACTGACAAATACAAGTGTAAGTAATACTGTGACTTATGTTTTATGTTTATTAGAAAAAAAGTGGCTGAAAAAGAGCAATTAGGCTTTGTTTGGTTGTTTGCATGAGACGCTAGCGTACGACATCATATATCACCCTGCAAGCCACAAATCGCAATGTGATAGATAACGCACCATTCGAGACGTAAATACTGCTATGAGTTAATCACTTAAGCACAATCATCTCACTGTTCACGCATTTCTGTAGGACGCACGAGCAAATAAGATGTTGTCAAACATGAGGTAGAAGCAAAAGGTTATCTCTTGTGTTGATGCTAGCTATAATCGGTCGACAAGTGAAAGATAATCACTCGTGACTTGTGACAGATAAGTAGGTATCAGCGAGTAATATGGAGTAATCAACTATTTTCTTATCTTCTTTCAGCGTTGATTTTAATGGCACCACCAAAAACGGAATGTGTTTCGAATAATCAAATACTGATTTATTTTATTGATTACTAAAATTTGGTAAAGATGTATGCTCCATAAAACACATCACAGATTTTTAAGATGCAGCAATTTCCATAAAAAATCGTGCAGTTATTTTCTTTTATCTCAACTCACACAAAAAGGCCAAAGTAATAATTCTTTCATTTGTAAAAATGTGTGTTTACTACGCATTGCACATGTGTAATTTTCTGTCAATGCAATGCAATACGGCGATTTATTGTAGATTTTCAAGACGGCAGTTGTCGTACTGACATTGATGTAGCAAGTGATAATGGTTATTGGTGATGACAACATCAGCGATGAAATCTATTTCGCAAATAATGAGATTCAAGCTACTGCTGTCACCAATTTTGTAAAAGGTCATCAAAAAAAAAGTGGCAGAAATCCAATCTCAGGGTGGATTAACTTTTGCACAAAATACTACATTTGTAACAAAAAATTTCAGGAGAAACAAACATGTAGAAAGTAGTCCTCAACAATAGAGAACAAGTTTATTCAATACTGCATAGAGAACAAGAAGCGAAAATTCGTGCAAAACTGATCTAAAATTTGATAGCTCATTATTGTACTATAACCATGCTGCGCAAATGACACATGAATTCGACTCACAGTCATCTCTAGTACAATATAAATCACAGTTTTCAAATGATAATCATTATTTTAATATCAGCATTAGTGTAAAGCTTCCTGCTTATCTTCATTCACTGCACATGCACTGTGATTATGATGCATGAAAGTGCCTCATACTGTTATTATTATGGCTCTGTTCTCACTGCAAAAAGTTTAATCGATCAGAAAGATACTTCACAAAAATTCTGTGGAATGCATTAAACGTACAGGATTATTTTCTCGTGAATAAGACAAAATATATTATAACGTAGCAGTATCAATTTTCAAGCTCAACCCCAAAATCAAAGAACTGTTGAAAAACTTAAATGAACAGTAAAATTCAAAAGAAAAATAATATACAGATAGAAACAATATCACACACTCTCCGAAACTACAACTACAACTGCTTCTTCAGAGAATGCCTATATCGCATTGCTATCCCATCCGCTTAGTCCAAAAGTGGGCAGAAATAATATTTTCAGAAGTCAGAAACAACTACTACATAGCTACACACATACAAGGTTGTTTGCTGTGTAATGATATAAGTAAAGTGGTAGTAATAACATGCTATATCACCAATATTATTATCCCGACTACGACTTGGTCTCTTATTTCTCTTATTCTGAAAGGTGTGTATGCATGTGTACTCACTCATACACGAATAAAGGATGATGATGAAGAATTATGTTGAGCTCTCTCGTATCCACAAAAAAAGGAAGCACCTTGCTCTCCGTGTACATCTTACACAGCTTTATACTCTCACCGTATCGTCCATATCGTAAAGAATTTTCTGTTGACGAGGATGAAAAGATGATTGTAATAATAGCATTCTTCTTGGATAGATATTACATTTATATTAAAGTGGCATGCAATGCATGTATGCATACATTTAATGAATTGTGGAAGGAAGGAACGGTGCACCTAGATAGCTTTACTATTATTCTTTGAATCCTAAAACCAGTAATCCAAAAGGGATTTTTATAGATATTCCATCGTTGTCCGACAGCATATTATCCGTCCCACTGTCCGTCCGTTTGAGTAAAAAACAACTACAAGTTTTAACACATAACAGCAGCGTCTTCGTGATTTCCTATTCCAATATAAATCCGACGTATTAAATATTGGATATCTTCCTTCATTCTTTCCATATATACTATATATATATGTACTTTGAAATGAATAAAAAAACAGGATGGTATTCTTAGTTTGTAGTTTTACTTATGTACAAACCTACCTCTTATCAGACTGTCTTATTATCTTCACCCCTTCGGCAGGATAGTTTTTGTTTCGTTCCAGTCTGTATTATGATATTAATATTATGACTACTGCAAAGTGCTGCTCTTCTACCTGTGTGTCGATGCTTGTCTCTCAGGTTTTTCTCTATGATAGACTGAGTGCGTCTGAGGCTAGATTTACCTGTACAACAAATGCAGCTAGCATCACCATCAAATGTAGAGAGAGAAAACCAGACCAAACAAACAACCCTATAAAATTTCAGATAGTCCAAAATTCTTTCGAGTTACTACAACTTACTACGACACACACTCACCATACACATTCTAACTAGAAACTGAAGAGCAAAATCTTACCGTATACGATATCATCAGCACAATCATACAATTTTTTATTCGTGTAATGCAGCCAAATGGAATAAAATAAAACTCATCATCAAATCTAGCAAAGCTGCTTAGGCATATACCATTTTTGATTCATGCCTATGTAGTAATAGTGCTGCCATTTATACATTTGGATTCATGATGGCTTACCTGTGAGCATGGTGTGTGCATTTGATCTACACAAATGTGTAAATGCTTTTCAAAATTCATTTTCTTAAACATATTTTACTACCAAATATTAATAAAAAATTATTTTAACGCTAACTAACAGTAACACATCATCTTAAAAGGTAAAATGAAGCAGGGATACTACAACACAATGAATATCGGCAAAAGCATTCTTTGTGTTTTATCGCAGGTTTGTATTTAGCCAGAGACAGGCGTATTTCATTTACCAAAAAAAGTGCTAGATGGGAACGCGTACTGATGGAGTTATCCTTGAAGCCATAAAGTGAGGATCTAGACAAAAGGCAAAGTTTTACGACTCCATTCTTATGAAAGTTTTTGCTTGTGTATGTGCGTTGACATCCACCACCACGTAACACGTAAATAATGACCACCTTAGCGTACGTACGTGGTGATGCTATGTTGTGAATTGTAACGTAGAATAGGTAGTATCAAATATGCCCAATTTCTTTATTTTTTTATGAGTAAAAATAAATTTGCTGACAAATCATACCTTTGAGCTTAATGAAGGATTATAAAGATGCTTTTGTCCCAACCCAGTAAGAGCAATTCGCATTTGAAAGAAAATCATAGGCGACAATATTTAAGTCACGCAATATCTTTAATGATTAATAAATATTAACTCAATATTGAATTATCATAGTTTACCAAGAAGCAATTTTACGATGACGAGGTTGAAATGAAAGTACGTTTTTGACAAATAAAAAGATGGACAACCGCTATCGATTCAAAGGGATTGAGATTTTTTTTGCATCCCCGCGACTATGAGTATAGATTTTGTAGTTAATAAAATTGGGGAAAAATTAGAAACAAAACTATGTTTGTACAAAATAGCCAGAAAGTAAATAAATCGAGTAAAACACAAACAATGAGAGAGCCATGTAAAATGCATGTCCCCCCAACAATACCTTCATGTTTCACCGACACTCGGAGAAGTTTATACTTTATTCATTCTCATCTAAATTTTAATGTAAAAAAACATACATAATGTATTATGTATCATATTACTACATATATAGTACAAATACAATTATCGCATTGCACGATAAAGTTAAGGTTTCAACAAAACTAAAGTTCAAATGTAGGTAAAGGGCAGATTTCTCAAAAATAGGGATGTTAAAAGAACATCAGTAATAGCGCACGGAATGGTATATTAAAAGTTAAACGTAATATCCATCCCAGAAAAGAAACAGGTGCAGTGCAGGCTGATGGAGAAAAAGCGTCACTTGCTTGTATGTAATATACAGACAGGAAAGAGGTAAAAAACAAAAGGGTACAATTGGCCTGTCCGTCAGGTATGCATGCAAAGCAAAGGGAAGACTGAACTCACCCTTTCAAAAGGAAAAGGAAACAGTTTATTTGGGGCTGGGTTCAAATCGAATATGAGTACAAACAAACTGGAAACTTTCACACGTATTTATAATGAACTAACCAACTATAATATACATGTGTACAAATACAAATAAAACAGTCTAGGCGCCCTTCTTTATAGGTTATGTACATACCGGCTTAACGTAAAATTACAATGAAATAGTAGAATCGTATGTGTAATTGTGGCTCTTGTACTACTAACATGATTCAGGTAGACATTTTAGAATGATCATGATAATGATGATGATTTAAGGCTGAAAAGTTAGGTAAATTAATGTGGTTTTTACTTATTTGATGGTAAGGGAGGCCCGATATGTACATTCTAAAGATATTATTATTGCAGCATCATGAAAAATATCAAATAACATAATGTCTTATACGAACATATATATACGAAAATTACTTTGAATTTAATACAGTCAATTATTAATTACACAACGCCAACATTGTCACAATATGAAGAACACAACTTTTAACAATGGGGATATGTGAGATCTCCTACCTATCGGTATTCTTGCTGCTGTAAATACTAATTACTCGTCGTTTGCGTTTACCTAGATTTTAAATTTGATGTAAAGAAGCACCTTTTTTAAAGTACTCACCCATTTATTTGTTATTGTGCATTTTGACAAGATTAGAATTTTTTATTAACAAGTTTCAACTTTTGCTAATAATACGGTGGCATGATTTACGTAAAGTGTTTTAGGCTAATTTTGTTAATCTGCTCAGCGACAAAACATGCTTATCAAGCATTTAATCCTCCCTTAAATATCATGTACGAAATGATGCGTAGAGTGTAGAATTAGATGGAGTACGTTACGTTGCATTTGATTTTGGATTGAGTGGTGTTTCTGTTCTCTTAAAATCGTTTTCTACTTTACAAAGAACGTTGAACCTTAATTACTTGATTACCTGCATAAAAATTTTATGATAAAATAAGCAATAGCTTACTACCAAGTTTCAAGTTTTAACAAATCATGTAATTTAGTGCATGAGAGTTTTATTCTCCGTCCTTGGCTAGCAGCTTGGCTAAAGTTACTAAAAATTTTAAAAAAATGTGCTAAAAGCAAAAAACTATAATGTTAACTAATGTTGAACAATACTGAGCAAGCATATACCTATGTTACGATTACGGTATAAAGCTACTGTATAATAAAAGAGCCTGCATTTGATCATTGCAGAAGAAACAAAAAATTAAAAAGTGATGACTAACAATGAGAATGAGTAGCTTGTAAAAGTTGTGGGTTAATTAATGCTGACTAAATTATTTCCGCGACCTGTTTCCAGTTTCTAGAATAAAAAACGATTTCTCTTTTCATCCTGTTCGAACGTGAGAATTTGTTCATTATATACTGCATACTTGCAATTAGAGCACTATATGATCAATCAACATGTACTAGCATATTATTTATTCTCATCTGCTCTTTTGTGCAGTAAATGATGGAACTTTTTGGTACATTTATTCAGTTTTTTATACAAACGGATCCTTGAAATGTTTCTAACTTACTACCATTTGTATTACAATATCGGGTTAGTTACTAGTACAAAATGTTACAAATTGATTGAAATGTACTTTATAGTGTCTAATGCCTGGACGGACGCAATGTTTACTAAAATAAAATGATTTTTTTAATGCGACGAAATTGATGTCTCGTTCGTGGAAATCATTCCAAAAAATAGAGATTTATAAAGCTTTGAAAAAGACTCGTTTTATTTTGTAAAGACAAAAATAAACATTCTTCCTGTCCGATATGCATGAATTTTATTTTTGATTTTCTGTGTTGCTGACAAAGGTGTGGTTGATCGATGAACTAAAATTGTTTGTATTGATCAAACACTTCAAAGTTTTTATACAGAATGGGATCATGAAAATAAGTCATTTTCCCTGCGTCGAAAAGAAAATATTTACTCGGAGACTTTTGTCAACACTGCATAATATTTCATATAACGTTTTGTTTTGATCACAATAAGGAGAAACATATTCGTTGTAGGAGTAGCACCATCTTCCCAAAGAACGAAAAACTGAAGAATCTTTTTTGCTTGGAGTAAATATTTTCACTGCGCAAACATAGCTGGAGTACGCAGTAGAGCTTTGAATTCTCGACTACTTTACCCCCATTCATACATGCATACACATACCACATACCTAAGTAAAATGCTGTTTGCTTCACATTTCTTCAATCCTAAATCCAACACTACACTACGATTGTCTAGTAAACCGTGCAAAACCAGAGAGTAAACGGCAAACCGGTAAAATGTATACAGCTTGTACTTCAATGATTACTTATCATCAAACACATTTTGGTTTACATTTTTGAAGTGCAAGTTGTGTATAAATCCATATGAACTTATATACATTCTGACTCACACAATCTACACATATAATATGTACTTACAATGGCTAAGTTTTAAAAAAGAAAATACCAGCTAGCAGTTGTGCTTGTGCTGGATACAGCCGCAATGCATGCTGCATGTAGCGTTGTGGGTTTTGGTCTGATGCTGAATCCTTATATTTATGTAAGGGTATCATCTACACGACTACACATTTTGCTTTTGCAGACCAAAATACTGATGCAGAGATGGAAATATATTCTCTTTTTTTAACCCTTTTCACACCATACCAATATCCAAGATCCAATACTCATACTACATACTTACAATCATGCATAATGCATCTCATACCTTCAGACTGACTGGTACTTCAGTTCAGTTAATATTCGGTATTTACTTGTGTAAACCAAAGTTGGGTATAGCTGAATTAGCTGATATAAAAGTTTACGTAAATACACAAGACGTTTAATTTTGTTCGAATGCATTTCAATATATATATCGCCTTGCTGCATACAGTCGACGTTACTGATTCAAGCTGAGCTGGAACTACAATATATATAACCTACAAATATTATTGGATTTGCGAGAAGTGAAAATTGTTTGATGTATATGATGTATATATACATACCTACTACCTACGTTCATTTGAACATTTTTATACAATGTAAAACTAATAATAATACATAAAGATAATATATAGAGTAAACGTTGAACATTGGAAGTCAGACCAGCAGTAGTATGTTTCATCGTCAAATTACTTGTCAAAAAACCACGAACGGAAGAGATGAGTTGTTCACTCCTGCTTGGTTTATGGGCTGAGTTTTTATATGTGCCCATGTAGCAATAAAAAGTAATGGTAATATTCATTACAACTTTGTATGTAGGAAGGTCTTTGATTTCAAGTGGTTTCACAGTTTCTTGTAGGCTTTGCTTATTTGTCTAGCTAGGCATCTTTTATTGTCAAATGAAAAAGTTTTTCCACATCCGGTCCGGTGTGAGCAGTGCTGCTCCTATTGCTACATGATGCAGTGATTATGGTGGAACTATGAGGAGAAGACGACAACTTATTTGTGCATAATTTTTGTGTGAGGAAACCAATAAACCATACTATTCTAATCTCAGATAACACCTCCAACATGAATGAGATATAATATAACATCATCCCGTATAGCCTGACAGATAAATATGACAATAGAGAGATACATAATGGATTTTGTATAGATTTCATGAAATCTGGGACCACCAGTACAGCAGCATTAACTTGGCATGTTACAAAAGTAGTTGGTGTATTCTAGTGTGGATTGCCGACTCCCAATTTTGTTGAAAAATAAATAAGGAAAACTTATCATTACTCATCCTTTTCATTTACTGCATCAAAAGTTCCAGTAACTCCTGGGTCTCTTACATGGTGCAATAAATGATGATGACAACTTGATAATTGGAAGAGTTTTTGTGAAATTCGTTTGGTTTCGTTTACAAAAATGGTACGATTTTAAATAATTTTGGCAGAATGTATCAGAACAGATTAAAAAGTAGAATTGTCCGGCTAAATTTCCGCCCTCCACTGAGGTACGGAGACTGACATTAAGGTCCTGGTACTAGTCGCTCTATAAGGAAATCGGAAGTATTAAAGTTTAGGGAAAATTATAATACATATTTGCAAAAAATGCTTAAAACACTAGCGTAGTCAGAGGAGAATGCGAAAAGGATAACTGCTAGCGCAAACATCCCTACAGCTAGTTTTATCGCAGACTGTCAAGTGATCTATGAGTGTCAAGTCAATGCACAATCAAATTAACACTTCAAACGAAAAGCTATACAATGCTAATTATTAAGATCAAATACAAAGTTCAAATGTAATCCTAGTGTGTGGTCTAATGTACAACTTAATTGCCCTTTTCCAGGTCGGCTCTTAACCAGCAGGTTCCATTAAGGCGGGGGTACCGCTTCGCCTCAAGCATTAAGCCCTTATCTGTTTCACTTCATATATAGTCAACTTTGTTGTCACTGCCACTATAAGTATAAAAGGTTGCTGTGCCCTTTCGGAGGAACAAATTTCTTCGGGAAAACTATAGATTGTGGGTGCTTTCGGGTTCCAGGCTCGTAATTTCAAAAGAGATTCCTGTTAGTAGTGACGCGTCGCATGTCTTGATTCTTGAATACCTACAATTAACATCTAATTTAAGACTGTATAAAGGTTGAACAGTTCACAACTACCTTCACAAACTCACACAATGGATAGCCAGGGCAGGAAAGTCATTGTCTGTGATAATGGTACTGGGGTAAGTTTTTATTATTAATGAGTTGAGTATATAATAAATTTTACTTTTGAATTTTCAAGATTTCTTCGTATATATACTCAATATTTAAAATGCTTGCAATTTCAGTTTGTAAAGTGCGGATATGCAGGCTCAAATTTTCCAGAACACATTTTTCCATCTATGGTGGGCAGACCCATTATTCGGGCTGCTAACAAAATTGGGGACATAGAAGTTAAGGTATGTAAATAAAAATAGTGTATTGATTTCCATTCCAGTATGGCTGATAGTAATTTTAAGTACAAGAGAATGATAAAAACCCGAATGCTATGGGCTATTTCCATTAACTATTATTATATTACCACCAACATTGTTAGTGTTAAATATGTAGTTTTTCAAAGCGAATTTCTAAATATCGTTCATTCTTAATCTTTGTACAAAACTATACAGGATTACGGCGCAGCAATTGAAGTATGGAATTCATTTCTAAATCTGTAATATTGAAACGTTAAGAACTGTTTCGGTAAAATTCATGCATTTTTGGGCAACTATTGTGTAGATGAGTGTTTAATATGATTTTGTCTCTGTGCTTGAGGAGAACAAGTTGTCCCACTAAAAGAAATTTTTTTGAGATATATGTAGATGTAAAGAGAGCCCCTCATAATTTTTAGTTTGTACCGTTTGTTTTTATCCACCTCTACCGAGATATGTAATCAAATGCAACTAAGTTGTTTGTTGTTTTACATTATTGGTTGATGGCAAAATAGTTGTAAAATTCCAGTATATTATTGGTACGTTAATATTTAAATACTGTATGTAACATAATATTTCAATGAGTTAATTGATTTAATATGACATTTTGTAGTTTAGTCTAAAAAGAAAATCGAATGAATTTTACAATTTAATATCATTCCATGTTTTATCATAATATTAATCTTGAGCACTAATTTATTTATGGTTAATGCTAATCAAGCAAGAGGAACACGACATTCCTGTAAGTGTCATGTCCACATAAAGTACACTTTATTTGCCAATAGCTTGTTTTTGTTCCAATGCGTGTTAGCAAAAACATCTTATTCATAGTTTGATGTTGGTTTTATATTTACCTAAATAACTGCTTTCACTTTTCACTCCATTATTTTGAAACACATTTTTACAGTAAATTTTACCCTCTCTCCGAATATAATCTTTTTTCAAATAAAAAGATGATAATACTTCAATCAATCATTAGTTATGTCATCTAATTGTTTTTATCTTTGTTATCGTTTTATTTTTTAACGTGATTTTTATAGTAAAATTTTGATATGCAATAACATGCATGCACTTATTTGCTTATAAACGCATACGATTGCAATATATTAAATGTCTTGCTATTTAGGATTTAATGATTGGAGACGATGCCAGTAAACTGCGGTCAATGCTCGAGGTTAATTATCCTATGGAGAATGGTGTCGTAAGGTAAATCTTTGTATTAATGTTTGTAAAACTCGTTTTTGCTTGCTGGTATTTTTGCTCGTGATTTTTATTGGGAATTCTTTTTGCGGAAACTAGGAATTGGGAAGATATGCTTCATTTATGGGATTATACATTTGGGCCCGCAAAAATGGACCTCAATCCAAAAGAATGCAAAATTATGCTAACTGAACCACCAATGAATCCTACAAAAAATAGGGAAAGAATGATCGAAGTGCGTACATTTTAAGCATTCAACGCTTATATTCAAGATAATCTCATCATACCACCGCTTATTTTAAATGATGTATAAACCTTTGTAATAAATAGGTCATGTTTGAAAAGTATCAATTCGCTGGAGTTTACATAGCCATTCAGGCCGTGTTAACGCTTTACGCACAAGGACTTTTAACCGGTGTAGTTGTAGACTCTGGAGATGGTGTCACACACATTTGTCCAGTGTATGACGGATTTGCATTGTCACATTTAACCAGACGACTAGATATTGCTGGTCGTGATATAACCAGATACCTCATTAAGGTAATAATAATATTCAATTCTACAAGGTTCATCAATATCATTGTATTCAATGATTTTATCTTTCAATGAAACTAACTGCGTAAACTCATCTATCTTTAGCTTTTGCTATTGAGAGGCTACGCTTTCAATCATTCAGCGGATTTTGAAACAGTAAGGATGATGAAAGAAAAACTATGCTATATTGGGTACAATCTTGAAACGGAGCAAAAGCTATCTTTGGAAACCACAGTCCTAGTTGAAACGTATACTGTAAGAATAACCCTTGTATTTATTGCTTTTGTTTAATTGCTAATATGTTAGGGAGTCAAAATGGAATATTTTTGCATAATATATGTTTACAGCTGTTAAAATTAACTTAGTTAAATTTAATACATTGCTGTTGTCCGTAGTATGTGGATGAATGGGTTATAATACTTTGAACTTCAAACTAATTTCAGAAATTCAAGATAAAAATTGAAGATCCTCCACGTAGGAAAGACATGGTTTTTATCGGAGGAGCAGTTCTTGCAAGTGTGATGAAAGACAAAGATACATTTTGGATGTCCAGAGAAGAATATGAAGAAAAAGGGGTTAGGGTATTAGAGAAGCTTGGTGTAAGAGCTGGTTAGCGTATCAAACGTACTTCAGCTCCTCTTTTTCTTAACATATTTAACTCAAGTAAAAAAGTCAAGTTTTTGAAACGTAAACGTGCCAATGGTGATGGCGATATTGAGAGAAATTATTTAAAACATTTGTATTGTATTTACAAGTAACTTTCAATCAAAGAAAAACATTTCTTCATTATACGCCCAAAAATAGACGATATATATTAATTGGCTTATAAATGACAGGCATTTATGTTTCCTTTGCAAAGTATATGCTTTCTAATCTTTTCATTCCATGATTTTTATTGAATAAAAAGTTTTCGGATACGTTTTACTTGAAACTAATTGTGTGTGTATTATTATCTAGTACATAGAAATAGTATTTGGAAATATTTTTATTATGTTATCGTTAATGTTCATATTGTGTTAGTATTAGTTATTCTTTAGAAAGCACATTTAATAATTTGTTGTTGTCAATCAAGATCACAAGCAATGTAATTGTATAAAAAGCCAATTATAATTTTCTTCATTCCTCTATAATATTATAACCTCTCAATCTCTTCACTTTTCAAAGTTAAAACGGTGTTTAATAATAAACTTTCTAGTATTTATACAGTCCCACATATGCTGCCACATTCAGATTGATTCATTACACCATTTTGCCATTTCGGATCGGTCTGTTTTATCAGAATCTTATTTCGCCCCTTTTGGACTATCTAGTGCAAGGGGACAAGTGCCGTTGTACTTGTATAATTCCATTTCTCAAACTTTAAAAAATGCAGATTCGCTGTTGTTTATCAAGTAGTTAAAAACGCTCATTTCATTAAAGCTTCTGAATAATTTTCTACATCATATTATTGGAAGAATATCCATTAAGCATCTTCTGCGTCTCACGTCTTCACAGTTGGCTGAACTCTTGCGCACGCATGTGTTGCAAATTTAACCTCCGCGTTTCAACCGCAATCAAGATTAATTGAAGCTACGTGGTTTGTATAAGTAGACCGCATATTATCTATTCCAGCTATTACAATGCAAGTGATTTGTTGCACAGTTATGCTAGATCGGGTCACATACCTGTGTGTAGTAAAGTGATTCAAATGCGTCACTCTAAACATACATAAAAATGATGTTGATGGAGCCTAGAGTACCAGTGCAGTAGTGCAAACCGAAGGCAAAATATATTACCCATCTTTATATACTAAAACAATAAAGCGTCTACGGAGCAAAAAAACCCAAATGTGTAAGATACAGACAGGTATGAAAGAAAATCTGGACAAGATCAGAAGTTAGGTACACGCGCGCATGTGGTCGACGATTAGTTGAAACGTGGCTCCAAAAAACTTCATGCATGCAATTAAACCTTAGCTGCCAGTCAGTTTAATAAAATTTAAAAGGGTAAGACTGAGTATGTATTTCATTCTAGATGGATTAAAAATGTAATTTTATCATACGCGCAAATCAAAAATAGAGATTAGCTATAATATTACATATTACTACATGACCGGAGTACTGCATTTTGGAGGCTAACATAAAAGTCAAAATTGGACATTTACTGGATTGTATTTATGCTGGTAGCGCTAGACTATTTCCATTTGACTGCACACGAGAGAACTGAAATACACACTATTTCTTCTCAATATAATGAGTAATTTATGATTTTCTATCTGAGAATGGAAATAAAATAACGTAGACGAATTATATGTGAAATGGGATGAAATGGGAAGCATTAAAATTCAAAGTTATATTTCGATCATAAAGTTCTCTCGTTCTTTGTGCTAAAACTTAACAAAGAATTAATGTTTATTATGAGTCGGCAAAAAATGAAAGCAAAATACCCAAGTGTCGGCATTTTATGCATAGTAATGTAGCAGTTAGCAGCAACCAACATTGCATTATGCAGGTACCCATTACTTCCATCATCGTCGTTACCTCTTCTCAGAGCATTTAGAAATTCAATGTTGTTTCAATAATATTTTACTCACCTTAAGCAAGTACACATAATTATTTCGCTGCCATTTAATGTACGTTTAGAACACCATCGCAAATTTCAGATTTTCAGATCGTTGACTACTTAAATAAGGTAATTATTGTGTTCATCGTATCATTTTAATAGAATGATAAGCAGTGTTTTCTGATATCCAGCTAGAATGAATCACAAATGTGTACCCGGAAAAAAGATTTGCTTATGTCAAGAGAAGGGGTCAACCATTAGAAACATGTATTGAAATATGAAGTGAAACGATTCTTTTTGGGGGAGACTTTCCTTCATTCAGATTCTACGTTAAATAATCCTTCAAATTCGAAATAAAAGTCAAATTTTGAACGCTTCATTGAATTTTCATCAGAATAGTTTCAAATTAACCGAACCGAACACATTTTGCACATATTCATCAGACTGAGAAGATAAAATGTTATGTACTTAAATCTGAAAAGTGGTTACATTGAAAAATTATACGAGAATTCTTTGATGCTACTTTCGGAATCCTGTAAGACGGCAAAAACATTTCATAAATCGTAAAAAAGTCTTTCATATATTCGTACATGGAACACTACTCTAAAAATATTATTCTTATTCTTATCATCACTAATGTTGTTTGTACTTACTTTCAACACCAAATGTCCTTATTCTGAACAGGTTTGAGAATATAACTGGAAGTAAACTCAGCGTAATTAAATACCAAAAAGTTTTGCAGTTTCTGGTTAATATGATAATGTGGATGATATGATCGAGGTGTTTGCTAGTACAATAGGGCATGCGCATGCAAAAAAACATCTTTATGCTTTCGAGACACTACTAAAATGCAATTTTGCATGGTCAAGTGGTTATCAAGTGTTATGGTCATTTGGTAGACACAAAATATGATGGTATCGTGATTTTGCTGTAAAAATAAAGAAGATTTAAATGGATAAACAATGCAATTGTAACCAATCTGCAACAAAAGACAGCAAGCACCAGAGAGGTTCAGGTAACAAAGAAAGATTGTTCATAGGTAGGTACATAGGTACATAGTTTTATCTGTGATGATGATGGCTTAACTTAAGTAACTTAACTTCATTTATGCAAAAATAAATCAAGTAAAAATGATAGAAATCAAAACGCTACATTTACAAGAATTCTGACATGTTGCGTTAGTTCTTACTTCAAATTTGGTATTTCGTGGTGTATATGGATGCCATCATGCCATACAGTCACAGTGCATTTATTTCATGTAGTTGTTCGTTAGTTGGTATTGTTGCGCTTCTTTGCGTTGTGCACGCACACTAGATGTTTATTTATATAGGTATATTATGTAACTATTGTAAGCATTTATGCATTTAAACTTCTTTTGTTTAGTTTGATCCATTTTCGCAGTACTACTACTGTACCAACTAATTGTCTTAAGACGAAGAGATGATAGACATTAATATGTGCAATTTTGATCATAAAAAATGATTTCTATCAACTGAGCTCCACCAATGAGTCTCTATCCATTTCATACTTTCTTAAGAGTAATTACTTCTCGTGACTACTTCCTTCTTTAAATAATAATTAATCATTCTCAAATTTTGATCTTGTAAAAATAATTTACCAAATATGTTTGTACGTCTGTGCAACTCACATGAAATTAATGGTATGTATCATCATCATCAGACATTACAGCATCCTACAGTTACTACTCAACTCAGACCTAGACTAGCTACCACTGATACCGCACTTTTATACCTGCATGCTTAAAAATTAAAACATTCCGCATCTATCATAAAGCTACACACAGTGCATAATATAGCCCATCGATACCCAGTAGTACGGTACCTGAAGGATGTCTTTCTCTGCAAAATAAAAGGAAATTTATTTGATTTTAACAATGGAAATTGTTTTATTGTGCATGTCGTGCTGGAGTAGTGCAATTTTTTCTTAAAACTAATTGCAGGCTTCAGCCTCGAAATTTTATGTTTCATTTAATGTGCTTATTTAGTTGAACTGTACACTGGAAATTGGAATGAACAATATAACTTTGACTGAAAGTGTGAGAACCCCCAAATATTACACTTTGTGTAGCGTGCTTCATATCGCGCGTGTAAAATATATTACCTACGGTGTGTTTGCAAACTGTTGCAGAAACGTAGCGCTCCCTTAAAGCGTTGGCATATCGTATTTTACGATAATTTTACCTCGTACCTATAAACCACACTATAAGTGAATCGATTGAACAAAGGACTTTTTGTTCAAAGTAGTAGTAACATCAAAATCAGGGAGAAACTGTCGTAGTAAATGATCAAATCGAGTTGATCAAATTTACTGCGAATAAATAAATAATTTGTATTTAACTCCAAAGAAAATGTGAAATCATAGAAGAATAATCATAATTACTATCCAATCCTGCGCTGAAGAGTTTTGCTGCACACACGTACCAGAGAACGAATTTAGTTTAATTCGTCTGGGTCATGAGACGTAGAATTATTTAATTGTGTTGAGTGTTTTTATTCGCATCTTTTGCATGACACGCACGTGAATGACAGTAACATGTTAAACACAAATTAAACATGAACAATAAAAACTCATATCGCAAATACGAACATTCTATATAAAAACAATTCAAAACCACTTTGATGCAACATTTTCCAGCAAACGAAAAATACTCCGAAAATTAGTGTGTGTGTGTCAAATGCATTTGTCTCTGTTGAGGTACATAATAAAAACTATCTTCAGACTGATTGGATTNTCAGACTGATTGGATTGATGGTTCTCCAAATTAAAATTGAAACAATGCACAATTGTCGAGAAGAGCTTCAACCCTTTGGATTTTCGACCTCAGAGTTTCAACAGAATTAAAGCCACGTGTAGATATTTTTGAAAAGCTTGCTTGCTTGCTTGTTTTGGAATTGTCAACAAGAAGCCTCCATTCTTTATCATCAGAGCCAACAAATACCAGTCTTTTAATTTCTTACTCTCGCGGAACGCATTACTGGTTACTAGTTTATGTAAAACGTGAAAATGAAAACGGAATTACTTCGCTCGTATAGCAGTAATAATTTATCCAGTTTGTCCAGGACATCATCAAGGATTTCACTGGCCTTAGAACGAAGTAGTAGTTCCTACAATCTTCAACAGCAGCAACAAAGAAGTGGCATTCAAAATGGAAAAGTAGACAATAACTTGAACCTGAAGCCAGAATATACAGAGAATCATGATAGTGAGGACGGTTGTTTGAAAAAAATATTTTCCGAGAAGGGAATAAAGAAAGCTTTGCCTATTCTTCGATGGTTACCCCATTATACTCTGGGAAAGCTCCTTGTGGATGCTGTCGCAGGGATTACAATTGGGTTTGTGGAAATATTTTTAATGTATCAAGAAGTTCTACCATAAACTATGAATTTGCGCACCCTTTTAAAATATTTTTTTTTGCAAAAAAACCAATAGATTGACCATTCTTCCACAGGGGCTCGCCTATGCTTCTCTTGCTGGATTACCACCGCAAGTAATTTCTCTCCTTAAATTTGAAAATAACTGCAATAGAATGTTTTTTTAATTCAATGAATGTGTCAAATTTTTAGTATGGCCTGTATTCAAGCTTTGTTGGGTGCTTTATTTATATTCTTCTTGGCTCAACAAAGTCCGTTCAAATTGGTCCTACAGCGTCACTTTCAATTTTGACACTGGCTTATTCTTCGGGTTCTAAGCCGCCAGAATATGCGATTATGTTAAGTTTACTTACAGGTATAACCACATTATGCATGGGAGTCTTTAGATTAGGTGAGTTCAGATTGTACCAACAGATTTGTATTATAAAAAATTTAACGGTTACACGTGTCTTTTTGTTTCTGACAAAGTTACATTACTTGATATGTTTAATTAGGGTTCATTGTGAACTTTATTTCCGCACCGGTCAACAGTGCTTTCACTTCAGCAGCTGCCATAACTATCTGCTCCACCCAAATCAAAGCCCTTTTGGGTCTTTCGTTTCATGCAGAAGACTTTATTAGTATTATAGAGGGTGTATTTGAACACTTTCGAGACGTAAGAATAAACGATACTTTACTTTCGGTCGCCTGCATTACAACACTTATTTTTCTTCAACACATTCCAAATTTGATGTCGAAAATACTGAAAAAGTATCCCGTGGTACAAAAAGTGGTTTGGATAACATCAGTATCGAGAAACGCCATAGTCATTGTGATATGCACTGTAATTTTTACATGTTTGGGGTCACATGAGACTCCAGTGAAAGTTGTAGGTAAAATAATTTTTTTTCAATAGTTCTGTATTATACCTTCAAATTCCAACCAAAACCAAATTTAAAAACTGTAATTAATATTTAAAATGTTTTATTTTCCAAAGGAAATCTTACATCAGGACTTCCGCCATTTCAGTTTCCACCCCTTTCTTTTCAGGATACGAAAAGCAACATGACATATTCATTTGGAAAATTATTGAAAGAGGACACATCAGCAATAATTGTTATGCCTTTGCTAGCCATCATGGAACACATCACGATAGCCAAAGCCTTTGCAGGCACATCTCGGGTAGATGCCAGTCAAGAGATGGTGTCAATTGGTGTTGCTAACATTCTTGGGACATTTTTCAGCTCAATCTCAGTCACTGGAAGTTTTAGTAGAACGACAGTCAATCATCAAAGTGGTGCACAAACTCCACTGGGTGGCCTGTTCACTGGAATAATGGTCCTTTTGTCTTTACAATTTCTCACCCCATACTTTTACTACATTCCAAAAGCCAGTTTGGGATCAGTTATTGTTTGTGCTGTGATAAGTATGGCGGATTTTTCTGTATTGTACCCAATGTGGAAAACAAAAAGTATGAACTTTATTTCTATTTCCCAAATTTTCAAATCAAAAGGCAACGATTGTGTACATGCATACCAGTGTTTTTCAAATCTTCAATAACCACCAATATTATTATTATCATGTTTCCTGCTTCAAATAGAAATGGACTTGCTTCCGTGGACAGTAACGTTTATAATGAGTCTTTTCATCGGACTACAATTCGGAATTCTTACAGGCCTTCTGATAAGCATTGTTTTTCTTCTTTATTATTCGGCACGACCAGGAGTTCGCGTCAGCAAGGGAGAGGTCTAGCAAAAATAATTTCCATTCCACCGTCAATTTTTTGATTTGCTAAACAACATGTGTAACTGTCTTGTATATTCTGATTTCAGACATTCTCGAAAGCCCAATTTATTATGGTTGCGTCTGACAGATCACTTGTATTCCCAGCTATTGAATACACGAGGTATATTGTCATGAAATCAGGACGAACGTGGGGAAGTGGGAACCTTCCGGTGGTCATTGACTGCCAGCACATTCAGTATGCAGACTTTACAGCAGCATTGGTAAG
>JAHZMZ010002169.1:0-10760 GCA_027743805.1 Lepidocyrtoides sp. E14
TAAGTCAAAAGCATAGCACTTTGAACGTGTTTTCGGTGAAAAATCTTCACTTTTGATTTATGTTATGAGCAGGAATAAAAAATATTTTTAGCCACAATGTTCAGTCAAGGAAACACTGTGTGCTGGAACGAAGCGTTGCAACTTGCAAGTGGTTGATATTGCTTCAATAATAGTGCCACTGCACTGCTGCTGCTGCTTATTCGACCGTTGTATATTATCTGACTGACTGACAATGAGTGAGTCGACTGCATTTGAGTATTTTTATTTGTTTGTGGCTGCATTAAGTATTAAAATCTGGCGTCTCTTTTTATTGAAGGAGAAAAAATAAATAGATATACAATGCAACTGACAATGACTCTTGTATCATTATCTATACACATGTTACCATTAAAATCCCATGATCCTAGGCAAGGCAATAAAATCTTTTTTTTTTCTCTCTCTCTCCTGATCTTTTGATCCAAGGAAGCGAAAGAAGAGTACTACATTTTGTTGTAAGTCGTACTAAATGTTTTTGATTGTATACCAGAACAAAAACGTACTTTGTGTAAATTTAAATGAAATTGTGTAAGAAAAAGAGAAGCAGTTCTTTTGATTGGGCTGACAGAAGCAAGCACACATGATAAAAAACAATACCGTCTTTAGCGTGTTTTTAAAACTGGTTACCTTATAAAGTGTGGGTAATGCCTCGTTGGAAGTGTTAAGCTGATGCTGGCTGTAATAATGAGTTTCGATTTCAATAAATCTATTTTTATTATAATACTCTTTTTTGCTTGTTTCCTTCTTGTCATTTGTAAATGGATAAATGGGTCTCAGTGTGTACGTATGGATGGAAAGTACTCATTTATTTTGAAGGGGACTTTCAAGTGATTTTGTAAAATTCCTTGAAATGGCTGCAATAGAACTAAAGTCTGGAAGAAGGTATTGTATGTAGTAGTGGAGAATTATTATAATTTTTTGCACAATACCTCCCTTTTCACACTCATTTTTTATGTGATTCAGAAGTGAAGCCCGTTTTGCATTGACAAATCTATAATATTTATTTTAGCCAATGTAATTTTTATTGCCTTTCTCATTGAATAAATTCAATATAATGCATATAGTATCTACTGCCGTGTCATGCTGTATTTATTTAATGCAATCTCAAATTAACTGATTAAAATGCAAAAGTAGGACATGATGCAAAACGAAGAAAAGAAGTTATTTACTTTATCAAGACGATGAAGCCACAGTATAAAAACTTGTAGAACTCCATTAGCCATTGACCAGCACCAAACTGGATGGAGCAATAGCAAAATATTATTATTCGATTGAACCTCATTATGTTAGAATGGCATCTTTTATATTATATCTCCTAGTGTTGGTTATTTCCAATGAATCAACTTGCTGATTGGGATTGTTGATTACTATTACGAAAGTGCAATGCAATTAAACTCCAATGTTGGGTTTCGCTATCATTTTATCACATAATAAGCTTGACTGCCGTCATTTCTCATTTTGATGCAAATCTGTAGAAAAAAAAAAATCAAAAATCCTTCAGCATTCAAGGATGCCATGTTCCAATCATCACAAGCAGATTGTAATTTAAGCAGAAAGACAGCATTTGCATATACCATTGTCAGCAACAAGCTTCGAAGAGCACGAACTACGCTTTTCTTCAGAAAATGGAATATATAAGCGAACAAAGCTATTTAGGCGATCCGTTTGCATTGAATTAGTGTACTTTAATTGAAGTTTTGTGCTTGTCTTCCTTTTCAACTGCCGACCAAATTCCTACGGAAAAGATATATCTAGTTAGAGATTAGACTTTTGGCTGACGAAAGTAACAAAAAGTCTGACTGTATGCGAATATTTCCAGCTTTCTTAATCCAGTTAAATACCCTTATTTTTCTCTGCTCTAGCTCGATATTTCTTTTTTTTGCTGCTGGTTGTTTTATTTTTATTGCAATAAGTATGCATTGTGTATCTTTTGTAAAAAAATATCTTTTGTCTTTTCTGTAATTAGACCCCATTGTGCTCTTTATGATTGCTAATATTGTTTGTTTGCTGAGAAGCGGATATTGCCTTACAACAATTCAACTTACAGCATATAAAGTGTCTATATTTACATACAACAGTGAGAAATAGGCAAAGCAAACACATTTGTTTGCACTTCAATACAGAGGAATGCTGCTTTGCTTGGATAAACTACTTTTTTTTACTTCTTGTAAATACTTGCCAAAAGTTCTTTTCGGAACGAGAAGAAGAATAATGAGCAAAGTGTGTATTTGTTTGTGTGTGTGTTTGTACCTACTACTACAACTACCTACACGAAAGAATTATTGAAGGTGAAGTAGTAGCTCATCCATTCAAGTCTCCTCTCTAACTTGCTCTCTCAAGTGACGAGCAGAGAGCGAATAAATGTGTAGGTAAAAACTGAANAGCTCATCCATTCAAGTCTCCTCTCTAACTTGCTCTCTCAAGTGACGAGCAGAGAGCGAATAAATGTGTAGGTAAAAACTGAAAAAAGGGTGAGAACAGAAGAGGCACAAAGTCAATGATGTTATATAGTAGTGAGGTTTGGGATATGTGATGACGCTGATGATAGAACCGCTTTGTGTAAATAAAACAAATGGTGAGCTTGCCCCATGTATCTCTCGCCTTTTCTCAGATGGCTAATGAGACTAATGGGTTTGCTTTTGCTTGTATTCTTTTCTCTTTTTTTTCAAGGGGCTGCTGTTTCTCTCTCTCTCTCTCTCCATATTATCTTTTTTATCTCTGGTCTGTGTAACCTTATATCTCCGATTACAATACAATTATAATGTTATAGTGGAGATAGAGAGCAAGAGCAAACCCAATTACTCAACATTTATTTTGATGGTTAACAAACGCACACGAGAATATACCTACATACATACATGACATACCTACCTACCTGTATAATGTATATAAGACCAGGTATAAGTATATGTAGAGTGCATAAAAAGAAGTAAAATCCACAGTTGACTTTTCTCTCACTTGTTACACATCAACTAGTAGTATGCAGAAACTAAAGAGCATGATTAGAAGACAATAACCATTCTAGTTGGTTCGTAGTGGATGAAGTGGCATAATATAAAGTATAAACCTTTGTGGTACACCTATAAGTAGGTATACTTTATTGTTCATCTTATTATTATACGCCAGCCACTTGTGTTTTATTTTACAGACTAGAAACCAGTTTTTTTGCTGATGTCGGCAAACTATCATGGAAAAGGAATCGGTTTAAGAAGAAATAAAATGCTTTATCCATGATGTAAAATACACACAATAATGCAAGCCTCTGTTGTTTTTGTGTGTGTGTAAATACACTTTGGTTTTTTTCGTTTGTTGAAAAATTATGATGCTCTCGTCGTCTGCTGCTGCTGCTGCTATTGTTTGTGAATTTTTACACACGAAAAGTGTAATTGCAACCACTAAAAACTGGCTCTTTTCTGTTGATGTTGTTGCTGGAAAATGGATGGACGCGTAAAAAGACAGTATTCAAATAAATTAAAATCGAATGAAATCATTACATGCCGAAGAAACAGGTTGCAACGATGAAATGAGAAATGGGTGGCGATTCCAAAGTTTATGTTTAAACTTTTACGTGCCGTTGCTAAAATGTTTAGCTGGTCAATTGTATATAGGGTTTAAATTTAATTTTGCGTTGAACAATGCATAAAATACGTATTTTCAAATGTTAATGCTATGTTGTGACGAACGTTTCACCTAAAATATTTCGGTCAAGGAAATGACAACACCAAAAACGAAAATGAGCAAATACATGGTATGGGAGGTTTCATCGTGTGTTGAAATGTGTCACAATAGCAGAATTGTATTGGAGCAGACTAAACTCAAGTGTGCAAGTGTATCCGACAAAGATTCAGCAAAATGTATGTAGTTTGTAAATGAATTTTTACAAGATTTTTCCATTATCCAATTCAACGATTTTAATTTACTTTTAAACAGATTTTTTGAGTAGTTACAGGTAAACTATGTTGTAACTGATGCTGTGTTGAACTTGAAGAAGAATGAATTCAATGAATCGGTTATCTTCTCTGGTGTATGACTCGCATGACATAACTGTCCACTCCCAAAACCAAGCAAGAAAATTATGAATTCAATTAGCTGCATGTAAACTTGATTTCAACCCATACCAAGTTTATTTTATGCAAAGAGAGCACAAGGTTATACACTGAATCGAGCATCAATTTCAAGTGAGTGAAATAAATTGGGTTTCTTAATGTCATGAAAAAAAAACATTATTGTTAACTAATGATTCATCATGATGAATACATATTGGTAAGTACACAATACTAATAACTATTTCCATGCTGGTAAGGGTAAAGAGTACATGATATTAGCCCAGGGGATTACTCCCGATGAGTGCCAATCCAACGTGTGATTTTCTGTGTGTTCTAACCAAAAATATTTGATGGTGGGAATAGCCAAATCGTTCCATACTGTGCGACTATGTGTAATCCATTCCTGTTCCAGGTTGTTTCCCATTTTTTCAGCTAGTTTTTCAGCAGACTTTAGTTGCTTTTCCGCCTCCACGTTCCTGGAACGTATACGATAGTAGTAGGCCATCAAGTGATTGAATCTCGGTTTCAAAGCGGGAACAACCAAAGTTGCTTTAGTAAGCGTTCTCATCAACTCTTTTGCCGAGTTTCTCGCTTTGGCAAAGTGTTGGTATCGTTTACTGTCCAGAAAATGATTGACAACAATCAGTTGGCATTCCAGAAGCTTCAGTTCAGAGTTCACCGTCACATAACTGTGATGCTTGGGTTTGTGCAATTCAGCATCGGCAAACCACTTTTGAGCCTGCTCCCATCTCGCGTACCTTGCATACCAGAGAGCCAAACTAGCTTCCATACTGTATTGGGTTTCTACTTCCCTGATTACAGTTACATCCGACTTCCAGTCACTGTTACTGATGAAATTTTCACAAACGCCAAACTGTTCCAGAGGATATGCTGTATTCAAGAGAAGTTCTAGACATAGTGCATAGTAACTGGATACACCCGTCCCTGTACCATGTGGCAAAAGTTAACATAACTACTCAAATACAACTATTATTTTTTTATTGAGCATGTACTTTTAGATAATTATTATTTCCTACAGTCATCTGCCTCCTCCGCCAAAAACCAGAGTTTTTGCAGGGCCTCGGCCACTTCGGGAATTCTCAGTGAAAGAAGCAACCCTTGGCAAAGTAGTGGAAGGATGCGAACAATCAGCGTATTATCATGAATTATTTGAGATATCCTCAAGGCTAAATAAGCGGCTTTGGTGGAAGATTCGATTTCTCCGCGACTTAGTCGTGCAGTCGCAATGTTGAGAAATAGGTTTGCTCCAGTGATAAGATCCAACGTTTCCACCTTAGAATCAGAACCGACCTGACTTCGTATTAATTTTAGAGCCAGTTTTTCATATCGTTTTGCTCCATTGTGCTTGCTAAGGGCTGAGTAGCAGTCCATCATGTTAGAATAAGCAGGTATCACGTCATGCACAATGTCACCAAATTGCTCAGCAATGATAACCTGCCAAAGCGTTACCAGCATGGCCATCTCAATTTTCCGCTCAGATTTGAAAAGGCTATGTAGATATGACAGTATACGAATTTTCTTTTTCCATGTATCATCTTCAGTATCTGGTTGAGAGCTGGAGAGTCCCTTCAATTTATGTCTACTATTATAACAGCATGGAAAGTGTCGAACCCCGGAGAGTATGAACTTGGCCTTGTAAACGGCAGCGTTCCTCTTTACCACAGATTCATCGTAAACGATTACAAGGCCAAGCCTTTGTAATGCTTTCAAAAAGTATTCTCTAGCCTTAGTATTCACCCCAATTTCAAAGTAGGCTAAACCACTCAAAAACTCCAATTGTGCTTCCGCCTCCTTTTCATCAATCATTGAATCATCTTGATCCTCCTTGTCTGGCGCTGCTAGTTCTCCTAGTTTGACTTGCGCTAAGAGTCCAGTTGCATCCTCGATATGGACCAGTGCTTGTGTTCCATTTCCAACAGTAACATCAGACTCTGCAGCATCCAACAAATTTTGAAGACAACGTCCATACTTTTTAGCCTCTCGGTAATGAAACACCATTTCGACACATATTTTTGCCTGGAGCAAGGCACATTGACACATTCGAAGGTCCACTTGATTGTTGGACGGGTTTCGCTGAGGTGCACTAAAAGAGCCAATTGTAACGTTTCGGTCATCTGAGTTACTAGAACCGCGACTACCAATATTCATTGCAAAAATATTCGCTGAGCTTTTTTTCGAATCATAATCGCTATTTCTTGTAGGATTTTCGTTGTATCCTTCTTCTGGATGAAGTCCTCTTTCCATCGTCTCAAATTGGTGCACCTCCTCTTCTTCTTCCTCGAAGTCCTTTTCCGCAGATTTAAAACGACAAAATAACTTGTCGCAACATGAATTTTGATGCTCCTTTCGTTCGTATTCTATTAAATTTTTCAAAATATCCAACTCCACATTTCCCAAACGAGTTCCATTGGACTCATACGTTTTCTTTAACCCCTCTAGCTGAGTAACTAGTGACCTTTTGTTCCGATCTTTACCTTCTTGATAGGACATGTTTGACAAACGACGGGCTTCATTTCTGCCTTGCTGAAAGGACATTCTACGAGTCGATTGACCGGCGACTCTCAGAGCCTCCTCGGTGTCAACACTGTAGTCATTGGTCTTTTTGGCAAATCCAAACAAATAACTTCGATCGTCGCCACCACAGTTCTCGCACCGAATTATGCTGGAATCGAAATACTTGGCTGCTTTCAAATGGAATTCGATGCGCTGGTCCTCAGTCATTACTTCGTACACAACATCTACCATGTTCTCCTTCATGAATTCCATAAACCGACACCTATAGTATTTTGGTACTTCCTTCATTCGTTTACTTGAGTCGGATTCATCGACGTACTCTGTTGAATAATTTTCTTCCCTACAAAAACATTGTGGTTTCGCGTTTATAGCAGATGCCTCCTCCTTTTGCTTTGCAGTTCCTGATGCACATCGGAAGTACTTGGCTTCCATGAGACGATTGAAGCACTGATCATATTTTCGGGCGGATTGCTCATACAGAGGCAACAGACGTGTTAACATCTGCCTACTGAATCGAATTCCAAGGACCGTCGCCGCCTTCAGGATAATTTGCTCGGCCGGTTGCAATTCGTCCAATGCATCCAGCACAATTTCCTTCAGCGTGCCAGAAACTTGTAATTGACAAAACAAATATAATATAGTTTGTCTTGTCTATGAAGATGTATACTAATAATGGACACTTCATTTTTCAGTAGACATTACCTTTAACCTTATTTATGTCCGTGTCAGACTTGATTACTATAAGCCTCTCAAATGGATTCACATCTTTTGTCGCACTGGAACCAGACAGTACATTTTGTGAACCCACTGCAATTTCGTCTCCTTCTTCTTGAGCCCATCTTCTAAAACTTTTCTTTGGAGTTTTCCTAAGCTTTTCCAAAAATTTCTTCTCTGCATGAACTAGCGACTTGGGTTTCCCCGTCATACTGTCGTCCTGCATTCTAATGGTTCCAACTCGAAGAAGCTCATTTAAAACTTGACTTATCCATGCTGGTACTCCATTGCTTTTGTTTATGATCATTTTTTCCAGGTCCGCTGGAATAGCTTTGCATTGCATTAACTGACAGGCTGAACATGTTCCAATGTAAATTAAACACTTACTCATACATTTCCTGATTTTTTAAAGTTAATGAAGCTCTTAAAATGCTACTACTTTTTTACCAAGTGGTAGTAAAAGCATTGGTTCCAAGCCCGTCATGCGGATAATTTTGATGTGCTTGTTATGGTAAATTTGTTTTGTCACACTGTCAGCCAATTTTGGTGAACCCGCATTGCTTCGACGAAGAGAACACAGTGAAAATACATTGGGAAACTTTGAGAGGTACACAAGATACTCCCACGAACGGTAGTCCATATGATGACTATCGTCTACTACAAACAGGATTATATCAGTGGGATAGGTTGTCTTCAAAAGGCTGGACAAGACATGTTGACCATCTACAATTTTATCGAATGCTGCCATGAATGAATGCATGGAAAAATTTGGATGTTTTAAAAGATTTCAAATTTTTAAAAAGACCCTACATGTGTGACAAGCGTTGACATCTAGCGCTGTATACTTGGGATTTAATGGGAATTTGGTGTGAAGAATTTCATTCAGAAGACATAAATCGGCGGCCAGTTCCGGGTCGGTGACGTACTTTCGTAGATACTCCTCCCGTTCTTGAACCGTTCTCAAGTCTAACATACCTAAGGCGTCTATCACGAGACATGAAAGAGCGAAAAATTGTGAAGATGCACTTGCTAGTGTCATTCCTACCGTAAACAGGCGAATGTTCACATTTTCGGCTTCTTGAATGCAGGCGGCCAGCATTCTGCTTTTCCCAACTCCGCTGTCCCCTTCAAAGATTATCATCCAAATTCCTTTCTGCGTTTGAGCGTCCTGATGACCCATTGCAAGTGTCCGGTGGAGTAAGGTTCCCATGTTGTAACTGGCGGCAGCCTGCTCCAATTCCTTTTGAGAGCGCACCAGTGCAGATTTAAAGTACGCAAGCTCCGCTTCCCTTCCTAAAAGTGGATATTGGAAAAATGGAATAGCATTGTCATCACTGGAGTCAGCATTCACAAATTCGTAGATATTCCCCACATCTTTAATCCCTTTCAACTCCTTTGCTTCCATTAGCTTGAAATTATCAAGCGGAAGCTTGGAAAAATAAGCCGTGTCCTGGTCGCATGTAAGTCTTCCGGGATAGTAGCACATGAGACGCGCAGCTTTATTCACCTTTCGACCAATGACAGTATATTCCTGACGCCTTGGATGCCCAATCACACCGCAGTAGCACGAACCAGTGGTCACTCCAATTGATACGTCTGTTACAAACTTTATAGTTTTCAACGCCAGCCTAGTTCGATATGCAAATTTTAGCGCATGTGCACTCTGATTTTCATTAATATATCCAGGTAGTCCAAAAACAACCAAGTAAGTTAATCCCTTATCAAACATGATAACTTTTGACAGTGCTCCTTGCATCTTTGTAACATTAACGTAAATTTTTACAAATGCTTTCTGCACAATAGTGGCTGTATTCTCTCGAAAGTTCTTTTCGTCCAAATCAAGTTTGTCGTCCGTTTTGATATGAATAAAACAAATGCACACAACACGAGATTCATTCAGATAATCTACAGGAATATCATCATCTAGTTTGCGAAGTATAGGAGGAATCACAAACGGTCTCATCAAGGCTTCCGGTTTCTTCTCAACAACCCCAGCAATCTGCGGACGAATTTTGTCCAGGTCTATTGTACTTACGGATACAAACTCTGACTTTTTGCCAGCTCGGGGTGGACTGCTTACAAGGTGATGTGGCCGACCACGCTTTTCAAGGTTGACAAAATTCAAAATATCAAACATGTGAACAAAGGGATCCTCTTTAATCGTGTAACGGTAATTGGTTGGTGTACAATGTGCCCAGGCGGAGGGATGAAGAACCACATCTCCTGAAACACAATGCTTTTCAGCGTCGGAAGCAGCTCTGACTCCTGGACCAAACGCCACCCAATGCTGATATGTTTCTGTGCCTATACCACTAAAATGTACCACCCCTGCTCCGATTCCTATTTTTACCTTGATAGTAATGTCCACCTCCTTGCATAGGTGAGATCCGTACTTTTCTTGAATGAACAAAGCACAGTCCACAACTCGTTGAATACTGAAAGTCCATGCACCAATACTCGTTAAAATACCACTTTTAATATCTATTGTGACTATTACATATTATGAGTAGATAGTTTAATATTTAAATATTCTACTCTTCAGAAAAGTCATCCGGATTTGATTTCCAGTACGCCAAAAACGCATCCCCAGCATACTTAACGATATCGCCTTCTGCCTGCAATATACATTCAGCCAAAGGGCCAATATATCCAGCTAAAGTTTTTGTAAGTTGGTCAGTACCACCTTTTCCACGCAAACTGTATGCCTACAAGCGAATATAAATTTTTAAAAATAAATAAGACATAGCATTAAATTTGTCCTAGCATAGCTTAAAACACAATCTGGTCCAGAATAACTAGTCATCAATGGGATTTGCTTCAGTACGTACTTCAGTCAGCGCAGTAAATCCACTAACGTCTGCCATGAGCACAACAGCTTCAAAAGAGAATTGGTAGGGTATTTTGCGGTTCACTTCATCCATCAATATGAAATCCGGTATAAATGAACAAAGTTGAGTAACTTTCTTAATGCTGAACTGAGTTCTCTTTAGCATTTCAATTTTGTTCACCACATAATTTTGCAGCTCTATAGCACGATTATTTCCACCATCGCCGGCTGCAGTTCCATGAGCACTGCTACGCTGTACTTTCAAAGAACCCCCTCCCACCACATCTGAATGTGTTCCTTTAGCACCCCGTTTTTCCGAACTAGTGGTAGAATTGGCACCTGTCACGGCACCTGCGGGAACGGGTGCTGTTCCCTTCGGCATTTTGCAACGTTTTTATTGAAACGATATTATTGAAATAAACATAAGTGTAGCAGTTTTGGGGAAAGTTCATGCTTTACTACAGATTCGCAAATCACATATTTATATATAAATCGAATGAGAAGTGCTCTAAAAGATGCGTTTTTTTACTTACATGCTTTTGCGACATAAACTGAATTGCTATTAGTGATCGTTTCATTGATTGCGCCCACATGGTGAATAA
>JAHZMZ010002170.1:0-12614 GCA_027743805.1 Lepidocyrtoides sp. E14
GTATTACGTAGCATGCAAAGTAATAATAATACCATAATCATACGTATACATATGCTTCCTCCCATTTTTCTGGAAAAACTTATGCAACCTTTCATCGTTTTCCACTAAAAACTCAACACTCAACACCTTTTGTCTCCTTTTTCTTTTTTTGATATATCAACTACTCTAACTTTAACTGTTTTGTATTTCCATTTCCACACAATCTTTTTTTGCTTGCTGGTTATCCACTTGTACCACTTCATGCATGCATAGAAGCAATTCTACAAAAAAAGTATTAAACAGTGACCTGTCTCCGTATGTACCTCTTCCATTTTTTCTATATAATCCTAATAATAAAATGTGCTGGTTGTATAATAATATCATTCCATACCTAATACGGACAATATCTTTATGATGATATTTAACAACTGAACTACTCAACTTCTATCAAGTACTCAAAGCAAGTTGTCTTGCTTCTGTCCCTGTCATTTTTTACCTTACATCATCATCGTCATCATAAGCGAGCAAGGTTTAACATACTTTTTCTTCTACTTGGTCTTTTATACAAAAATGTCATTCTCCTCCTCCTCCTCCTTTTTCTTATTATTATTCTTTGCTACCCAGCCATTCATCCATCTGCTTTTATAAGGGCACTCAGCAAGAAATATGTAAGAAAAGAATTGAGAGAGAGGAAAAGAGAAACAATTTTATTTTTATTACTTCGTCAGTCCGACAGCTAGTCACTATACTAGAGTGGAATGATGATCATCATTATCATCATCATGACGAATATGATGGTGTGGTGTGTGCTGTTATGTTAGATTAGACTATTTCTCAAGGAACGCCATCGTCATCATAAGGAAAAAAATCAAACTCAAACTCTTTCTGCCTTCATTTCGTTTTCGTGCATGGCTCATTTAAGATGGATACATATGAAATAAAAGTTTTTTTTATATGAAACATCATCATCATCATCATGAGATTTTTGCTGCTGATGATGATCAAGGAGAAGAAGAAGAGGAAGATGGGTTAAGTTCGTTCACTGTAGTAATAATAATAACATGGCATGCCATTATTAGAGTAGGACAACATGTACATAATATAGCCCTCACCATCATCATCAGCGCATAAGCAAACCAACCAGCATGAACAAAGTACAGAAAAGGATACAAAAAGAGTTATATTTTTTAGCCCAAGATAGTTTAACAGCATATTATACAGGTATATATAACATACATTGTAAGCATATTACATAGCCTCTGGTCAGGATGACGATGATGATGATGTTTGCAATGTCTGTTAAGGTTTAGGATTTTCTCTTCCTTTCTTTGTGTGTGCATGCATATTAAATAAATGCATATACATTGGTGCCTACATTGTAGCTATCTAATGTACATGTTCAACCAATAAAAAATTGTATAGGTAAAAAAAATATCTGATTATATTACGCTCTATGTACATTTTACATTGTTCCCTGATGTTTTTCAAGTGTACAACAACCTTGCTTGCTAGTTGTAATGTAGTGGTAGCAGTTTAGTAGTAGTATAAGAGCAGTGAACTGAATTTATCTAGAGAGAAAATGTGACGGCTGTGCACACACACACACACACACAACAAACATGGACACTAGGACGGCTCTCCTGCTGCTGGATAAAAATATTTTTTTACAGCTACGACGAAAGAACTATAGAGAACATCCTAGTGACTTTGCTTTTTCGTCGATGTGTTTAATACTAAACTTGCTCTTTTCTGTCTTCTTGGTTTAATTTAGCATGCATGCTTATGTGCTGGCTTTTTAGAGTCAGGCCAGGCAGGTTTTAGTAGTAGAGTTCAGGTAGTAGAGGATATGTGGATATTATTGAACATGCATGTCTGCTGACTACAAAATACCTGCTTAATGCATACTACCAACAATTAGATAGGTATTACAGGAAAAAGGCAAGTAAATAGCGTGGTCGTGGTAAAGGTGGTGGTGGAGATGCTATGCCATGCAGTATCAATTTCCAAACGCTTTACGCTATCAAAGAGTTGAGAGCATGTAAAGACCTTTTTCCTTTTTTTTGGATTTTTTTTTTCGACAATGTGCAGCAATAATCATAATCTGTGAGCATGCTTGGACGACAGCAGACAAAAGGGGAAAACATTATATTTTCAAATTGTGAATTGTGATGATGATGAAGGGATAAAAAAAAGTTGAGAAATTCCAACGTGTTGAAACAATAAGGAAAATGGAATATTGTATGCATAACAATGCCCTTCTGTTTTCAGTAATAATCCATGATCATCGTCTTCAGAAGTTATGGAAAGTACTGAAATTACTTGTTTTGAAAGGAAGCAATGGCTTTAATTTTTTTTTAAATCTCAGATCCAAATATTTTGTTGAAATTATTGGGGTGTAGAGGAGGATATTACTGCAAAGAAGATACATATTTTTTTGAAAAGCATATCATTATGAAATTATGATGAGGACTAATGGCTGTAGGGAGCAAAAAGGATGATCCTCAATTTTGGGAGATGGGTGAAAAGATATTTTCGAATTTTGTTTTCGGGAGAAAAACAAAAGAAAAGGATTTTATGGTTTCTGCTGATGACTTACATAGCATGTAATAATGATGCAGTTTATGCTAAGCTATTTATTTTCGACCTATAACACAACTTACGTAAATTATTTCTGTTTCTTTTCTGTCTCAATAACGTTTCTAATAATATGTAAGATGAGCAATAACAAGAAGATAATAGCTCTATAACTGCTACAGACAGTCAGACAGAATGCAATAATATCTCATGTTTTTGAACTGTAGTAGATAGGTAAGCACTAAATTAGTTGGAATTTTATAAAAAGGGAAAGGAAGTTTTTGACTTTGACTTTGTTTGAAAATGTTCAATTCAATGGAATAAGAATCCTCGTAATCTGCTTTAAACCCTTTTCTTCTCTTCCCTCCTTTTGGCTTTTTTATTTGCCGTCCGTCGTCATCCCAGCAGTCTAGTCGTCACTATTGCCAACACTGGAATGACTGGAATTCTACAATGGACTTCACAGGACTTGGGATTTATGATTAAGTATTTAAACCCATAAACCATTCACACGTATTTATAAAATATTGCATCTTGTAAATATTGTTTTTCAGACAAAAATACTTGGAAAATGGATAGGAAAATCGTCGTCTTCATGTATTTTCATGCTGTTTATTTGTTTGCTTGGCGTGCATACATGTTCTTAGCGTTTCGAACATAATAAGGACCAAGTAAAGGACATATTAGAACGTGCAAGCTAAAATGCTCACACAATTTGAGTGAGAATATAGAGACATCGATCGATATCAATCTTAATGTTTATGGAATAAAGACTCTTTGGCTCTCCCCGTCGTGTGAAATGTATATTATGTACAGCTCCAAAACTGAAACTCAACCCTTTCATTTCTCTCATTTTATCAACCATAATAATAATTTTTCTTATAAATTCTACTGCGCCATCACTTCTATCCACCCAACCAAAACTTTACACAGCGTCAGCCCAGTCACTGCCTCTCCTGCTGATACAACTGGAATGCAGGATGCATCATCGCCATCACCATTGTGATCGTCAATGGCACACAAGAGTAGCCGTGAACCGTGTGTGTGTGCTAATGTGATGGTTTTGGTATTAGCAGCAGCCTGGCCTGGATAGTTGTGGTATCAGATGGATAGAGATGGATGGATGGATGGAAAGAATGACTCAGAGAAGAAAGGAAAAAAGGGTTAAGGGTACCACTGACTGAACAGAGTGAACTGCTATATACCATCTCAGCATTATTATCATCTTCATGACATAGCCAGGTATACATACTTACTTATTATAAGCCTTTAAAAAGCAACCAAGATAACATAGTCGATCCAAAATAATCTATTATTATTGTTAAAAAAGTAGCTAGTAGTATATATATAGTAACCTAGCTCCAGCTAGCTCTAACGTTAACCTTTTAGATCGTCAGGTTTTGGCCAGGCTTTGTTTGGGCTCTCTTTCTAAATAACTTGCTTGGTTTGATGATGGAAGAGAGAGAGAGAGAAGCTCATTCCAATCGACTATATGTCTAGCTGCGTGTTTAGAGACCTTTGTGGTTTTCCATCATTACATTCCAACAACTTCACTTAAATTTCCTCCTCAATTTAGATTTTACTACCTTTAAACCTTTTCCTGTGTGCCTGACTTTATCTGCCACTTTTCTCTTCTGCTTCATTAATGTGTGCATGCGGTAAAGCTTGTAGATACATACACGCATATTATAGCTATATACCGATAGCACAGTTGATAAGGCTATCTAAACGTGAAATTTGAACTGGATAAGCTCTCAATCCACTGTTGGATCATCATAACACATAAGTAATATAATGGCCACAGTAATAATAATAATAACGACAGTGATGCTGATGATGATCGGGTTGAGTTGATGGGGATAATGGGAAATGGCTTGCTGTTTGGGAAACAACACATCTGTGTGTATACTCTGCACTACTATCTATGTACCAGCCAGCACAATCCTTGCAAACAAGCTAACAGCTTAAATGTTAAATATGTACATCGATTTATATCAAAGTGCTGGAAATGGGTATTGGATGGATAAGGGCCAAAAAGCTTGGGGAAAATGCTGAAAAATAGTTAATGGTCATGTTAAATATAAATTTTAAGAGGAAGAGAGAAGATTGCACTTGTAATTTTTGAAGGTTTCATGGGTTAGTACGTGATGGGATAAATGTTTTTGGAAATAATTTGTTTGAATGTTTTTCTTAAAGATTTTTGTTTTGAATTTTAAAGTACCTTAAAATTGAATATACTATTTATTTTTACTTTACTCCTCCCACAACAAATTAGATATCTTATGTACATATGTATGCATGTAGTAAACATGACATGATTTACAGAAAACGTAAACACTAACTATAAGATTGGTAATTGAAAATAGTAAATTACAAGTTGTGAAAACTACAAACACTTCCTACATACAAAACAACACAGATAACGAATCAAGAAAAATGCTTTTAAAATTCTCATGAAAATAAATACCTTTCCCTTAACCTCGAATAGGTGATCCTCAGTTTAAACCACATTGTTAATTGATCCCTAAAACCAAACAAACCGTAACATTGAAGTACATACATCAAAATCCATCATCAACATTATCTTATTAAGAACTATATTATGCTTATGATTTTGATAACCGTAACATTTAGTTAATTTCTGTACCTAGTTTTCATTTGTATGTATGTATCGTACAGAGTTTTTTTTGTAATTTTGGAAAGGCATTTTTTGGTGATTAGTGATGGATCGGTATACTCATAAAACCGCCGTCATGAAATCCTGAATAGTAGGTGCATCTATTATACATCTTCATATTTTCTCTGGCACTTGGTGGTTCCATCATTCTGCATTCTGCGGTTTTCCATTTTATCTCTGTGAAACCAAAAAATATCTGTAACATGTAATCTAGGCCAAAGCAAAGCAATAATAGCGAGCTTCAGAGAGAGAAAGAAAGAAAGAGGGGAGTAGCCATAGACTAGGGAATAGCGGGTGACTACAGCAACTTGTGTACATAACAAAAAAACCATAATATTCAATATTCACTTCCATAGTAATCATAATCATCAAGTATTTGGTGCCACATTCAATAATAGCCAGAAAAAAATTATGACTGCATAAAGCACCACTCGCTACAAGTTCATATTTTTACAAGATGGTTTGGTACAGAAACTGCCTGCCTGGCCTGCATTTTTGCACTACTATTGCTCATGCTTTTAATCTCTATACTGTGTTTTTATCTTATTGCATATTGTTGTAATCCAACATATTTCCACAACAAATACAGCAAAGCCTTCCAGTGACCAACTTACGTAGTAGAGGTTTTGGCTTGAACTATTTATGCAACGCAGTTTTCGATCTACAGTAAATATACGTACTTTCAGTCTTTTGTGCTAGTGTATATTTTTGCAGTGATAGAACCGCTAGTGGTATTTGGATAAATATTAGAAAAATAACGTTAAATCTGTGACAGCAACACGGATATATGTATATTATGTATATTATGCATAAAAGCATACAAAAATACATTTAAAATGCGCCATAGTATGTGTCCAACCACCAGCGTCATGTCACGTCACACACTCAGCTTTCATTTCCCATTACACAGCGTTGCAAACGAGATTTTCCAGAAAAAGCCATCATTCTCATTCATGTGCATGGAAAACATTTTCAAGCATTATTTTGTTGATTATTACGATACGATTGTAGTCACTGCACTATATTTGCTATTATGTATCGCAGTAGAAAAAAATGTTACGCCATAATATGCCATATACTATTATTGCAAGTATATAGCTTGTATTTCCTTTTTGCATTTTTATGATTGCACATAATATATTTTAGAAACGACAATAAATATAATCCTCCTTTTCTACCCCCCAAAAACAACTCCAAATCAAATGCATTAACTTTGTGATGTGTATACAGCAGCCAGTCAATTTCTCCTGTTTTTATTACATCGACATCATCATCATCATCACATCAGCCTAGAAAAATGACCCTTTTTCAACCCAATTACATCAACGTCAATTCACGCGTAAAAATATGTGTTTCTGCTTTTTTTATACAAGGCTTCACAAATGTCAGAGAATTGAACCCATTCCTGGCAGTAAAATGCCACATATGCTTAAACCAGTCTTCTATCTTATCCCAACTCCAAAGATGTCCATTACCCAATATACTTTTAAGTTTACTGCGCATGGCATAGTAGGACACACCGCTTTGCTAAGTCGGGAAACAGAGACCATTGAAGGAAACAAAGGAAAAATAGACGTGGCCAGTCCAGTTGTAAAAATGTAAACATGCTGGCTTATTATTATTATTACTACATATACATTCGTTTCTAGCTGTCCATTCTTTTTTCTCCATCCGAATTGTTTGTACAACAAGATTGATTACTATATACACATTTCATTGCACCCGTTTTAAAATTAAATTAATTTATTTTACCCTTTGCAAAACAAAGTTTGCACTACTTCCTGTTCAACTGGGTAGCAATATGTCACAATGTCAATGTAAGGCCGTCCTTTTATTTTCCAATTTATGACATTCGCATTCACACATCATGTCAACACAATAAAGATCCCACATGAAGTCATCCTTTGTTAAAATTCCATGCGTACGTACGTGCATACTTTAAATTATGATAATAAAAAGGGAAAAAGAACAATGGTGAATTGTTGTGTAAAGTAGGGTTAAACACAACGAGTGAATGAATGCATTCTTTTTATCCTTTCTCATGAATATTCCCAAGAAGGAAAAAAAATAATGTGTGCAGCCTTTACATTTTATATTTTTATATGCCACTGTAATAATAATAATAATATCTTGTATGTAGTAATATTCCAGTTCAAAAGTAGTGGTAGTTTAGTCTGCCCAATCTACTTCTTAAAATATTATTGAGCTATGTAACGTAACCTATGATTTCCGCCCATATCCGTGTCCATCGACAATAAAATATCGTAAACGATTCCTGGCTTTATACTTTAGACATTCCCTTTTTCCACCAAATCGTTTATAATAAGAAGTCTTGCAGTCCACACCAGTACACCAACAACAGTGGAATCCAGACATAGACCATCAACTTTTAAGAAAAGAGGAAAGGGGAAGTAAAGTGGACAAAAAGTAAGCATACCAGACAACCTGAAAGAAAACTAAAAAGGTACTCCTGATTCTTCTTAAGGCTCTACTGTATTTAATTGTAATTGTAGACGATGACGGGGTATAAAAAGGTACATGCGTTATTATTATTACATCCCAAGGTAGACTGAGATGCTATTTTGCTTGCTTACTACTACCACCAATGGACTGGATGATGGTGATGGAGATGCAAGTGAATAAATCATTTCACAATAAAAACTGAGCAATAAGCAGGGCAGAGACCGAGCAGTTTAAGCAGTTATTTTACTCCAAATGAAAATCTCTATCCCTTTGCCTTGAACCAGCACACAATTCATTTCTTCCTTTATTATTTTACTTCTTCAATTTTACTGCTGCATAAAGAAAAGTGCACTCTGTGACCACTAATTTTCATGCTTGAACTATCCCTATTTCCAACTCCACTCACGATATGCCTTAAAGGAAGGTATTATGATGAGGACGTTGTTAGATGATAAAAATAAAAGGATACCTTTGAAAAAGTAGTAAAGTACCAAAAGTACAGTATACTTATAATAATAATCATCATCTTCAATCCTTTTTTTAGTTGAAATCTCTCTTTAACTTTTCTCTACTTCTTAAACTCATGGCACGGCACAACTTCTTATTCCTTACATTTTTCGATTGCATTTTGGAAAACTTGTTCCGTCTTCTACATCTTCTTGTCTATCTCACTTTAACATTCACCTCAAATGACAGCTTTACTATTGGGGTGGGACCGGACAAGAAAAAATTGTTAGCAGAGCAGTTTTAACCAAAATATAAGCATTAACTACATTTTACTTTACTACAGACGTAATGATTTTGTGCTTGGCAGAAGTAACAGCAGCAGCTGAACAAAATAACCGTTTATTTCCCAGATTATCTTCATCCAAATCTTTTAATATATTATTGCCTCTCTCCTTTGTAAACACTTGGTATGGTGTAGCATTAATGCGCATTTTTTAGACGCGTTTATAAGTTTCTCTCTATCTAGCTCTCCTAGACACGTATACAACAGCAACTACAAAGAGAGTGTGAAGAGCATCGTGTTACTATCACCATTTTTTCCGATAAAAACCCAACACATAATTTACTTGTGCTATATTATATGAATGCAGCAGTATGTAGGTATGCTGTGTAGCTTGATAAAATTATCGAAAAACCCCCATATTCTCCCAAATTGGTTTTTATGTATTTTTCATCTCATTGTGGAATAATATAGAAACAGCAACAGAGGTAACATAGTAATGCCTGTACCAAAAAAACAAAATGTGTACTCATTCTTTGCTATTTTCTCTCTAGCACTGAAACTTTTCCGAAGAGCCATCATCATCGTCACGTAGTATTTTAGTTTAGTCATATCGATCCATTCAAAACGAGCGATAGTGCAGTTATACCAGTTACCACACACCATAGCAGAGAACTGAAGGCCATGAATTCACAATAGTAATCACCATAAATGCAACTGTAAAAATATATTCTAGGGAAATCTATCTACAATTTTGTATGAACAAAGTGCATGAAAAGTAGTAGACAAATAGTCAGATCCATACTGTACTCATTTTTTCACAGCATGACATGTTTAGTGTGGAGTCATATAATATTTTCACTTATCACATCGCCGCCGACGGACGTCGGACGGCAAACAAAAAAAAAAGGTCTACAAAAGCAAACCACCACTGCCACCACTACAATCAAAGCAAAAAGATAAGCTTTGATTTTACCAGATATTCATTTTTCCTCCAAGCAAAAGAAGTACTCATATCCTAAATAAATGCAATGCAATCAGTGCAGCAGCAGCAACAACAACAACGCTAACACCCAAACAAGCTCTAAAAAGCTAATCTGTCTGTCGCTCTTTTAAATGAGATAATACACAAAACGCAGTCAAAAAATCCAAACCAAAAACCAACCACGTTTTGTTGTGCATGTATGGCGAAAGGCATGGCATTCCCATCAACAACATCATCTACCAAGGCGAAATGCATTTCATTTCATCGTCATCATAAAGTAATGTAACCTCAATTTCCTGTTTTTCTCTCTGTTTACACTTATTTTGCTTGACTTCTCAGGCTGGTTGGCTTTGGTTTAGTGTATGGATTTTTTTTTTTCATTCGAGAAGCTCTCGCTCTCTCTCCTTCTCTCTGTTAAGTTGGCTTCTTGCGTTTTTGTGCTTGCTTGCAGTTGTTGTAAAGCCAAATATCCGTATTAATCATAACAAGCCTTATTACTTCGTTCTTTTGCAACACCAACACCACCACAAGTATTTCGTGGTAAAAAGTACGCAGCAGAAATCAAGAAGTAAAGTCACATTTTACGATAAATATGTTGACGATGATCATGACGACGGTGATGGGGACGACTGCGACTTTGTGTGTGTGGATATAACTGTTTATGTAAAATAAACAGTATAATGTACATTATTGTGCACATGCACAATAAAACCACACTGTATGTGCTGCTCCACTACTGACAAACGAAGCTCTCTTTTCTTTCTCACCAAAAATTATTATCGTCTCATCATTCTCTGTTTTTCATCACTGTAAACAAAGATTTATGGATTATCTCTCTACCTTCTTACTTAGTACCAACACCAACCAAACCTACCTAACTACTTGACTTTTTGTAGCGAAGCAAATGAAAAACAATGTAAATACACAGTTTGTAGTTGTTTGTATGGAATACTTGAAAATATCATCATTATATGCTCAAACTCAGTTTGCTTATTTGCTTTTGTATTTCCGTTTGTAGTTCAGACGTATGAGAGGAGAGAGAGAGATACGCATTACTCCTAAAACTAAAAGTATCCAATGAAGTTGTGTTGTTGTTAAGTTATAATGAATTCATCAGCTTTTCTAATAATAATGAGATGAGAAGCTTTGAAATATCTCTCTGTATTTTCAACTCTGGCTTTACCAGTAGTGACTGAATACACAATTCGTTTCTTCTTTCATCGTTTTTACACAACTTGTTTCATCGGAAACACGACCTTTTTCTCGCTAGTCGTTTGCGTGAGAAATGAATCATAGAACGGCTCCTCATCTATTTATTATGCATAAGTAGCGTAGACATTATTTAAAAGACGAGCAAAAAAAAAAAAAAATTTTCTTCGCATATCTTCATCAAGAAGACCAAGACACAACAAACTGCAGTATATTCATATAGCTTGATAGCGTTTACTATTCAAGACATTCTATAAAGAGAGACATCACTGCATTCCATTCCAGTACATTTTTATCCATTTGCATCTATCATTCTCATCATCTCATCTTCTCATTCTGTTCTTCCATTCATATAGCTTGATAGCGTTTACTATTCAAGACATTCTATAAAGAGAGACATCACTGCATTCCATTCCAGTACATTTTTATCCATTTGCATCTATCATTCTCATCATCTCATCTTCTCGTTCTGTTCTTCCTGCTTTATACATAGCTTCTTTCATCGCGTCATCGTTCTGAATGATCATTGCCTCCATGTACTAGTATCCAATCTTTGTGACTGTGTACATTATTTAACGTGCCCAACTTAACTTTGCCAGCAGTAGACAAAAAGGTAGGGAATTCTTTTTTAAACAAAAGCATGTGAATGTGTAAGTGGAGTGGAGAAACATGAACATTTTGATGATGTTGATGATGGCAATGAAAGGAAGCAAGTAGGGAGCATAATAATAATAAGAAAGAAGCAAACAGAAAAGTGTTTTTCTTCTTCTCTCTCCTTTCAAACTTCAAACAAGTCACAAGACAAGTCTGGGATTAAGAACGATTCTCTCTCTCTCTCCGCACTCACTCCCAAACACATTTTCTCTGACTGCCTTGCTTTTTGCTTGTTAGTTAGACCATGGAACAAGGCAGGTCTTTGTTTAAACATTTTTATACCACTTTTACATCCAAACGACCATGTTCACGGTTAGCGGTGAATGGTGACGCTGCTGCTCATGATGATGATCTGATGACTGATGACGAAAGACGAATAAAGCATGCAACTAGGTATTAAATGTGTGCACTTTGTAAAAGTTTGAGGAGAAACGTATGTAGCCTATAGGATGCAACTCAAAATATAGATTCACCGTTCATTTACTTAGGCATTCATTGTAAACAAGGTAGGTATAAAAAGGTAATGCAAGAAATTAAGGCATACAGACGATCCTCCATTCCATAAGATCATGCTGCGGCGGTACTGATGATGATGGCACTACTGGCAGACGAGAAGAACTTATGAGAGAAATATTATGTTGAGAGAGGAGAATAAATAAGCAGCTTTATGCATCCGTGCATACTACAACAACGACAAAGTGGAAAAGAAAGACGTGAGTAAATTTCACATTTCTTGGTGGTATTATTATTATTATGCATAGTAATATGCATACCTTGTTGAATGATGGTGGTGGTAGTGGTGGCCTGGTATTAATAATGGCAGGAAAGATATGACGACAATGCAAAATGTGATAATAAGAGAACAAGAGAATCTAACCAAAGTAGATTTTTTTTGTGTCACCATTACAGAATTATATAGTATAATATATGCGGCATGCATGTAGGTAGGCTGTAGATGTTTTGGTAGGTTCATTCATTCAACATATTTGTTTGAAAAAAAGGAGCAAGAATAAAAGTAAGTAGTACACTGGCTCTAATGATGATAAATGCTTGTGATAAAGCATAATTATATGTACGACGATGTGGTGGGGTGGGAGCTATAATAACTAACAGCGTATGTAAAAGAAAGTCTGGAATGTGTTTTGGAAACGTGATAAGAAGCTTGTTCCACAAACTACTATTCTAGGTAGGTAGGTAGATAATATGATGATGATTAAAAAAAATGTTTTTCAACTTCTTTTTTGTACTTACCGGCGGATGACGAGGAAAGATCTTGAGAGGCGAGAATGGAAGACCGTCTTGTGGCACTCTGCGAGTTCGCCGCTGATGGGTATTGACTTGAGTAC
>JAHZMZ010002171.1:0-10936 GCA_027743805.1 Lepidocyrtoides sp. E14
TTATAACATAGCTTTCGAAAACGTTTATTTGCCGTTCAGTAATAATAATTATACTTTAAAGTTTAAACACTATCAGTAGTAGTAGTTTTTTCCTCATGCATGTATACATACACACTAACTAGCAATCAACATAATAATTAACTTAAACCGTATAACAGATTCTTCTTTTTTTCAAAATAGGGAACACTGCGTCACAACAAATAATAATAATTTTTTTTTCTTCTATTTCTTCTAAACATCTACCACCCTGACTGTTGTGTAGAGGTAATTAAATTTTTTTAGCAAGTTGATAAGATTGCATTTTTGTTCGCAAACTTTGTCAAATATGCAATCTCTCTTTCATTATCTCATTTATTTTTTTAAATCAGCAATAAATTGTGCCAGTTAATAATCATGCATGTAATATAGTAATATTTCATAGTCAGTCAGTTTGATTGGATTTTTGATTGAAAGTGAAACATGAATAATAATATTAATCATAATAATAAATAGAAATAATTATAATTAGCATTAAACATCATACATATTTATCTCTAAATATTATTTTACATTTTACAACATTCAGTCAAAGAACCATTTTTTTCATAATGTTTTTATCATAGTGAGAGTAGTACAGAGTACACAATAATAATAATAATAATATTTGGATGTTTTTTTTTTGGAACATTAGTGTTTTTTATGTTTGTTAAACATGTCGACAGAAACAATGATAGATAATAATATTTCATAATTAATAGTAGTAGTTATACAATACATACTAAATCAGAGAAGTGTCAAAAAAGTAACTTTTTTTTAAAGCGACGCAAGGACGACATGAAGGTGCTTAAATAATTATTTACTTTTAATACCGAACATTCCCATTGCCTCCTCCTCCTCCAGCAGGACGATTTACTTGTGATCGCAGAGCTTCACTTGCAAGACCTGCGGCAGCTCCTTGGACATGCTCGTTTCTCATTACTCCACTTGTAAATTCCTGCTGTGCTTTGGCCAAACTAGCTCCACTGCTTCTGTAGATTCGGTGTATCTGAAAAATAGTAATAAATATTCCACAGTGAGTGACCGTGATTTAATTTAATTAAGTATTTAATTAATTGTAGTATATATTTTTGTTTTGATTGAAACATACTCTGACTAGCATGATCACATCAAAGAATGCACCAACAGCGAATGCTATCCCCACTATGAGAATGACGATTCCCACGAAAATGTTTATTGCACCACCGACATGAATGGTCTGGATTCCTCCAATGATACCGCTAAAGATAATATTACAAGGGAGCGTTAATTATTGATAAGCATATTAAAGCCAGAGAATCATTAAAAGTGTAAAATATTTTTATACTCACCAAGCCCCTTGCATTGTCAAGCAGAAGAGTACACTGAAAACGATTTGAATGATGAAGCAGAGAAAAAACACCATGAAGTTGAAAGAACTGTCACTCCTAAAGTTTGGAAAAAAAAAGATTATCATAATTATTACTAATCGTAACTTAATTATTATAGGATTAATTAGAATGATCTCGTGGAAAAATTGATCTTACTTAAAGGCTTTGTAAGCTGGGCGGAACCAACAGACGTACGACGCAGGAGAGAAGATGGCAATGTAGAAAAGAGATAATCCAAAGCCAACAAAGTCCTCCAATCTTGCCAGAGTGAACATTCTTAGAAGGAATGCCAAGGAATTAACTAACAGCAACATAAAGTGAGCTCTTCTTGCTGAAATTTTACAAAAGTACACAATAAAAAATTAAAATCATGTTAAAACAGTGCAAAATAAAAACTGAAAAATAACAATTTGCGGAGTAATGAACAATCCTACAGCTAGCTATATTATGAGGATGATAAGGACTTGTGGTTTCATCATCCTCCAGCTCGTCGAAATCTCTCTTTTCCTGCAAGTCCACACATGTCAAATGTGGGCTGTTATAAGGCATAGCCTCTTTTACAAAAATAAATTCACCCAGTTTGGATTCAAACAATAAATTAACTCCTTTTACAAGTATTTATTTCCTGATTGATGATTTAGTTTAGCCACAGCCAGAGTCACGGTGGTGGTGGATTGATAAAAATATGTTATGTTTTGCCGTGCTAAATCCAGCAAAAGCACTGAGTCACGTCTGCTGATGAGTCAAGTCTCAAGGTCAAATAAATTTAAACACTGACAATGCAAATTTCCAAAGTTTGATAAGCAAAAGAGAATCATTGCTCTGTTCTTAATGTATGGACGGGGTGCTGCACTGCACTGCAGTCATGTTATTCAATTCGTCAAATATTATGCACCTGGTACATAGATGTTGTTATTATGATAATGGAAACTAACCGTTATATGGGGCATTTCCCAACTCTTCCTCACGCCTTTGGAGTTCTCTTTCTTTCCTTTCAAGTTCCTCCTGTCTTCGCTGCAGCTCCTCTGTAGAAATTGGGGGTGGAACTGCTTGCTGAGGCGGCTGAGGTTTCCCAAAAACTGGTGTGTAATCCTGCACGGGAGACATAACTGCTGGTGACCTGGTTGCGTCTCCACCTCCACCACCGCCCCCAGTGGAACTGAAAGGAGGAGGATTAGCAGCGCCTCTAACGGCCTGGTAAAAAAAGAGAATTGAAAGGGTACACGTAAAACACACTTGGATAAGATGTTCGTTACTCATCATCATCATCATGCATTATGTATCCTATTTACGGGGTCAAACGCATCTGAAGAAGTTGAGATAGGTACCGTGGTTGGCCTTTGCTGTGGTGTGTCATCAAACGGATTGTAATCTTCCAGGTCCTTAGCTGCATTGTTCACTGTATTTTTTGTCACTTGCTGAATCGAAGGATCCTGAAAAGGAGCAAAAAGTACAAATTACTAAAATATCAACTCATCCAATTTTTATACATGACTAGCATTTAAAATCTTTTTTAAAATTAACTTCTCTACAGACTACCTTACCTGGAAAGGATTGTCATCGAAAGGATTATCGTCAAACCCAGACATTATGAAAAATTATAAATAAACACTGAAGGTCCAATTTAAAAAAAAATGCTTTCTACGGTCAACTTCCTACACTTCAAAGTCCAATTTAAACAAAAATCCACACACGCAGGTCGCGCAATAACGCTCACTTTCACTTTTTCTCAATATTGCAATGGGGAATGGGGATGATACGGGTGAACCCCTCTCCAGAATTTGATGATGTACCCAACTACGTATTCAATTCAAGTCCCTGAAATAATGTCAAAGACAAATTTGAAACAAAGTAAAGCATTGGATGTAAAGTTAGACGTACAATATTGTTGGAAGTGATAACCATACTAATGACGAAGCATTTGTCTAATAATAATGATGTTACTTCAACTTTATCATCATCAAGATAAACCCGTGATAAGAAATTACGCACATGAAACACAATCGATTATTAGCTTCTCATGGAGTAAATTGAAAATTAAACAAAACAAGATTATTAATCTTTTTGTGATTCACACTAACACTAATTAATCATTAAATTAATCAGTCAAAACAAGAACGCACCTATTACACAAAATGCATAGACATTCAATTTTACATCACTTCCTCCCTGTACTCTACCTTACTACCTTCCCAGTTCTTCCTGAAAAAATATATTTGTCCGAGTGAGTCCCTAAAAATGATCATGTCCCGTATCGTATTCAGTTATATGATATGATTAAACGCTCATTTTCCTAATGTGTCGGTAATTTTTCAGACTGTAAAAATTGAGGTGTTTTTGGCTAACTTACAAAGTTATATTATTGGTCACGGAACACGGAAAGATTTTTTCGTGTGAAGTTCAGCAATGAGTGTTTTTAAAGCTTATCAGGAAAAAAACAAATCTCCATGCCCCTTATCAATAAACCAATCACCATGTACTGCAGTTTGCCATCCTGCGCCCAGCAACTCCAGATAGCACTTTCTGATAATCGACCACTGACTACTAAACTGTCTGCGGTTCAATATATTATACAGGTTGTTCAAATATTTGACAAGTAAAAATGATTCCAATTAACAGCAAATACTACTCATGCAGAGAGAGATACAGGATGCCAACAGTGTTTGACATTTGTCAACTAAAACTTTCAGATTTATCTGAAATGGCATCTTAGCCGCCTTATTTGAAAATTGCAATATGGAATGAGTAATGACAGTTTGTTAATTGCTGGTCAATTTGTGCATAAGGTTTTTGACCACAGTATTTTAAACTATAACCTTGATTCTTCCCTGAGAAGCAGTGGTGGTAGTAGTGGCTGTGACACGTCTACCTACCTAATTGTTTCAGTGTCATTGATACAGTTTCATACGTGTTAGCTGGTCAATTACTTAATGGATTGTCATCAGTATTCTACCGTCTTAATTATTCAAGAAACATGAGCGATAGACTTAATTGACATTACCACTAAACCCTGTCTCACTTTAACTGCTCCATTACCCTACCACCTACCTGCTGCTTGACTTGAACTTTCTAGAATAAAACAAATAATCCCTGATATAATTAAATGACACATCCCACACATTAAATCATGAATCCTACCTTGTCCCGTAATGAAGCACCCTTCAACTTTCTCCTTTCCAACCCTCACATATTTTCACACACTTAAAATTCTCTAATTTCTCTCCAGAAAGCAGGTATATTACTAATAAAAAGAGCTGAAAACGTCAATAAGAAGGAAAATCTACCTGCTGCTAGAAAATAGTCGTCTTCTCTTCTCAGCCCTTCCGTTTTTTGTTTTAAATTCCCTTTAGAACACAGCCAGTCCTCCTCCTTCCTCCTCCTCCTCCACTCTTATTATATTTCTTTCGCAAACCTTAAAAATTTCAGCTGAAATGAATGTGTGGGCCGGGCAGAAAAGGGACTTTTTTGTTTGAAAATAAAAAAACACACAAATGTCCACAAAAATGGATTTTCATATATACTTACGCTTCGTTGCACTTCTTACTTTTTTGGACGGATGGAAAAATGATAAAAAAATAATATACTACTAGTATCAAGTGTATATAGTCCAACGCATACAAAATTATATTCACACACAGAAAATCTGCAACTTTTTTAAAAAAGTGTATGCATGTCCATCTATCTCTCTCTCTTTCTATTTTCATGTACGTGTACGTACTTTGTACACACACACGAATATACCAGACATACTTTATCATTATCTACCTATCATACTAACTATAAAAAACTACACCAACATAATCCCATATTATTCGTCGACACGACGAGAGAATAACGACGGTATATACCACTCTATAATAAATCTACTACCACCATACCACCACCGTTTCCTTTCCTTCATTTCTGTGAGTTTGTTTGAAGGAGTAGGAGTGAAAAAAAAGTAGAGAATTTTGTACTTTCTGTCTCTCTTTTTCATACAAAATATATAGCTTTACCTTTTGCATTTAAAAAAAACAGTAGTAGTAGTTGAACAGAATAATGCACATGTATGAAAAGTAAATGATGATGAGTAATATATGAGTTTTACCAGTAGTGCTGTTAAATAGTAGATATTTTTTTTATCCACCTCATATTTCTCCTCCTCCTCATCATCATCATCACATGCAATGTCATCGTAATGGTCATATGATGTGATGTAATTATCTACTCCTTTCTACAACGAGTATTTTACATGGCGTGCAGTTATATGGCATGCATGCATGGCAGTATAAATAATTAATAATAAAAATATTAACTGAAAAGTGATATACATAGGACTAATTGGGGAAAATGTGACACATTTTGTTCTTTCTAGCAAAGCAAATTGTGCAATAAGCCTGCAAAATGTTTATTAAATTTACATAGACTATGAAAAAAAAATATTTATAATATTTTTTTATTATACATTCAAGGTAAATACGCTACTATATTTTTAGGAGAAAATTATAGCATCATAAAAAGTATTAATTTAGCCTTGCATTTATAAAAGCGTGCTTTACTTTACTCAGGCAAAATATAAAATGTTGCCTGATTTCAAATCTCTCTTTAAACGCCTTTTTTTATTGCATGGTCGTGAGTAGGTACACAGCAGAGAGAGATTTTTTGTTTCGTCTTTCAATTACTTTACTTTATTTTCAAGTAGCGTGAGTTACGATTACCCACACGTAGGCCTGATAAAATAAAATTCATGTTTGCATGTAATTCTCTCTATGCACTGAAATGAAAGTGATTCATGCTTGTGTGTGTAGCTCTCTTGTCTATTTTATTATCTAACATGCCAGTAGTAGTAGAGAAATAATATTGAAGCAATAATGGTTTGGTCGGGTATATGGTCACTCTTCATGTGTTTTTTTTTCTCTGCATAATACCTAGTCCATCATACGCTGCTGCTATTTTTTATTGACTTTGTGTTTTTTTGATGATGATACCTCTTCTTGTAAGCCAGCAAGCGAAACCAGTAAAAGCAGTATCCCGGTTTAACGTGATATAATCCTCATCTCTGGCATGGCCTGGCAAATTGTTTTATTGAACCAGGCAGGCTTTTATTATGACATACACCTATAATGATTTTTAATCTCTCCACCACTGTTTTCCTTAAGAGGCATTTATTTATTTATTTTTGTTATGTCCATGCAAATTAGCAGTACGATCCCTGATCCTTTCCAGCACAATGAGATGATGCGACATATGCAGTTTGGTTTCCATTACATATTTTTATGGGGGACAAAAAAAAATGAATGAAAATGGGGGCGATGATGTTGAGAGGATGCAAGGTAAGTAGGCTTCCACATCAGGATACTGTCGGCTTATACGGAAGTGTTCGGTTTGTGGCAGCAGATGGAAAAAAATTGTATTTAAGTCAGAGGAAACTTGTGGTTATTTTTCATGGGATATATGGAAAGCGACAGTGGAAGATGAATGAGTTATGATGATGTGTATATGTCACGGCTTACGTGTGTAACTATTTCTAGAAGAATGAGTGAGAAGAGAAAGGATTTTTTTTTTATCAATTGTGCCATCTCATTTGATCATCATGTTTCACTGGACAGCAGTCAGCACCACCAAGTGATCTTTCCATTTTCCTCACAGATTTCGTTTGCGTTCTCTCTCTCACTCTCTGACATAATGTTTGAGCACGGCATTTTTTTGGCAGGAAAATGAAACTAGGAGATTTTTTGCATTTGAACTATGAAAAAATATAGAAAGAGCATTCATTTTTTCTGTAAATGCAAAGCTACCAGCATTTTTCTCATATAGCCCCACTTCAGGTTCAGATCAAGGTGGAACCAGAAGGTAAATTACATTTTCCTAATTTTATTTACACAAGTTTACATTTAAAAGTTTATTCTGTACTGCTATTCATTGCTATTTTGTTTAAAAGCAAGGTCAACCTAACTTCTAGATTTTATAGTTTTGTGCCATGCCAGAAGGGCATGTATATTGATTTCTCATTAGTTTGAAAATCTAGCACAGAGAAAAGTTTTTCTTCAAAACTTTACAATGAAATCGCCGCCATTCCGGACAGATAATGTCGAAAATCTTGTTGCTTTCTGGCAGACAGACTAACAGGATCCCAAACCTCGACCGTGTTGATAGGCCCGTTGATGTGTGAACTTACTCCAGCAACAACTAAAATACTTTTATTTTCTTCGTAAAACAAAACAAAATTATTTTCAAGTATTCAAGCCAATAAAACTGGAAAGAACTTGCTACCCAAAAATTGTTTTAATGAGCTTTTACCAATTAGAGCAGCAGCATGAGCATGTCTAGCCTGTTTTAGCATGCCAACCTCCATCCATTCGTTATTTACCTCGTCAAAACATAAAATATTGGCCAAACTTGTATTTTTCAGTTTCTTTGAAATTCTAGCTCCAACACCTGCAATCAGATAAATTCTACCGCCGTTTGTAACTGTCAGAGTGCAAAATGCTCTTGGAGAAGGAAGGTTTTTCCATATAGTCCAACTATAAGCAATCATATTTATCAATCATTTACGAAAAAAATGACAATTGCCAATTTTATATTTTTTTCTATATTTCACCATACAAACCTGTCAAGAGAGGGGTCGTAATAAAGCACAGTTTCCAGAATGGGCTTTTTCACTTCCTTGCTTGTTCCACCGGCGACTAGTATGCCATTTTTATACACGCAGATTCCCATATTGGCTCGGGTGGTGGTTAGAGATGCTATCGAACTCCAGGTTTGATTCTCAGAGTCAAATTTAAGACAAGATGTGGTTGCCCTAATTAAGCAAAAAAAAGGTTGAACTTTTTTTTTTCGTAAAATTTACTTCATTACATTTTTAAGCCTGTCGCTATTTTTTATTTACCTATGTTCTATATTACCACCAATAATATAAACGTATTTGTCTATCGCCACACAACCACAATGACTCCTTGGTGTGTCCATTCCTTTCACAGTCTCCCATTTCCCCGATCTCATATCCAGCTTGAAGTTGGTATGCACAGCAAGATTTTTCCCGAGATGGTCCCGGTTCTCAGGGTCAGTGCCTCCTACACAAAATAAAATATTAATGAGCTTTTCCTCTTTCAACATCTTTTTAGTTGAAGAAAATAAAAAAAAAATCTACAGACTTTTTACCGACCTATCAAATAAATGCTATTTTGCACCCGTGCTAAACCAAAATGTGTCCTTGGACGTGGCATCAGTCCCACACTGGTCCACTCATCATTTTCCTTAGTGTACAAATACACTTCTCTGGCAGTGTTCCCCTCTGAACAGGGCAAGGTAGGATTAGCCCCACCAAACAAAAGAACGGCACCCGTGATCACGTCAAGATTTGCTAAAACTTTGTCCGCCGGATTAAACGCGTCTTCCTCTTTCAGCAGCTCCTTGGAACTTTTCCTGTTCTCGGGAGGCTGATAATGATGCAAATCTGCTTTCTTATCCGTTCCTGGAAGCTGAGAACTGCTGTTCGGTTCAACAAGTCTGAGAAGCGTTTCTTCCGTTGAGACTGGAACAAGATTGACAGACTCTACCTTCTTCTCCTCCGTGTTCATCTTCTCACTTTCCACCTTTGGAATGTTGTACTGGGTGCCTTCTGTAACGTAAAATCCTGGGTCGGGATACTGGGTTTGTCGAGAAACGGAAGGACGCCTTTGAAGCTCGAGTGCGTCCCATGACTCAGTTTTGGTGTGATTTGCAATGTCTATTCCGGAGGTACACCTTTTCAAGTTGACACTCGCACTATTATCCACTCGACATGCTTTGCAACTGTCTGAATTTTCAGGGGTCTGCTGCTGCTCCTGCAATTTTTTGTACTTTTCTAAAGTAGTAAGATCACTGTATTCTGGCGGCAGACTACAGTCATCGTTTTCTGGATAAAACTCGGGATTCATTCTAAATGACTGTTGGAATAATTGGGTAGGAGGCATTAAAACTTTTGGAGCCCTCCCGCCTTCTTCTCCCTCCACAGCAGACTGATTGGACAAAGGTATGTAGTTATTATCCCAATTCATAACATTTTCATACGCAGAACGAGCTATTCTCATCGCTTCCACTTTTGCGGTGTCCATCACTTTTTCAAAATTGGCGTTTCTACTTGCCGCCCTCCTATCTTCACCGTTATCATAAGTGATAGGCAATGTATTAAAATCTGGTAAATTCACATCATTTATTTCAGTGTACTCTTCATTTGGCTGCTGATAAGAACTGTCTTCTGCAGATTTGGAACGAACTTCCAAAAATCACAGAGTGTACAGGAAACACAGCATTTCCAACACTGACTTTGGCGTCAGGAGCGCTTTAAAAAGGAAGAAAAAATGGACGAGAAAAACTTTCAAATAAAATTATCAAATATTTTTTTTCTGAAGAGAAAAAAAATTTCTATCTGTTTTTTACACAGTTCCTTTCACGACGTAATGCAGTTTGCCCACCATTTCTGGCTCAGAGTTGTGATTATTGGCGTACTTGTTATTTGCACGATGTCGATCAGTACGTGGAAAAGCGGGAGTGGGAGGAGGATATTTTGCGGCCGGCTCCCTAATTCTATCTATTCCTCTGTCTCCAAGTAATCCTAATTTAGGAGCCTCACCACCAGAATCAACTCTTCCATTGCTGTAGTATTTATTCTCCGTTGTGGTCGTGACGCTATCATTTTCATTCCCCCTGTTATAAAATCCACTCCCTAGATAATCTTCTTGTCCAATTTTACTGCTTGGCTCGTCCCTGTTCAAATCCTCCAGCATTTTTAGCGCTTTTTCTGACAGTCCGGCTTCATTCTTTCCTCTACCTTTTCTTTTCTCCATGTCACGCTTCATTTCCAGAGCATCTCTTGTTTGTCCTTGTTGCATTTTCTCTGGTCTTGAAAAAGCCCTTAAATTGGAAGTGACGTCAGTGTCCCCATCATCATTTCTGCTTCTTTGAGAGTGTCCACGCATTCTTTGGTCCTTTGGCTGATGATGATGGTATCGAGTATCAACATAATTCCAGGTATCAGTGTAGCCAGATGGCGCCAGTGTTGTTTCTGTGCGTTGCAGCGGTGGCGGGGGTGCTGGTGCAAAGTAACGAGGTGGTGATTCAAGGTCATCCTGGTCACAGTCGATATCCCGATGATGATTACGGTGACGATGATGATGATAATGCTGATGCCCCATTGTGCTTCCATCCAGGCATTGTGAAGGAGCAGGCAATGACACTGCTTTCATCCCGTTTCCCTTCCTCTTACAACTTTCTCTTCCCACCGAAGAACAATAAGCAGCAGCGTAAGGTTGACACTGATTGCACAAACAAACAACAGGCGAGGGTGGGTCCAGATGAGGGCGGGGTGAAAACGAGCATTCACTTTGATGCCCTACCATTTCGCAATCTGTTATCCTTCTCACTGAGGTTCGTATCGAATTTGGATTGGCAACCAAAATCCCAAATTCTTTGTTTTCATAAGACACCTGAGAAATAACAGAGAGATAATTAGGAGCACAGTACGCCCACCACAAAAAAAAATAACATTTTTTTTTATTTACCTAACAAGGTTTGTTCACACGAAAAACAGG
>JAHZMZ010002173.1:0-44839 GCA_027743805.1 Lepidocyrtoides sp. E14
ACTGAAAACTCGTGAGTTACTGGGGTATGCCATTATAGATTAGAGATCATGAGATCAAATACTTTCTGTGAAAGTCAATGACGGTAAAGCGCATTGTATTTGTAAAAATCTCATTTTGGTGGAAGCATAACAAATTTATACTCAAGACGTTCCTTATTTATTCATTTTGTGTGGAAAAAGTATTTCAAACATATACAAACTATATACTTTATGCGAAAAAAGTATTTCAAATAAAATAGCACTGAAATATGTATTTGAATAGATAATGTTATTAAAAACTTATTTGAGTGTGTGTACCTATCACATCACACATACCGGCGAAGGTCATGAAAATAGAAGCTAAATGGGTAATACAATAGGTTAAAAAGATGATCCTACTAGATAATACACTTTATTACCTATGCTGTTCAGTAGTTCAGTCCAGCGTTTATACTTCGTCTCTACCACAATATCGCCATCATTTTCAATTTTCACAAAAGTTGTTGCAAATAATCCTATAGCTTCATTCATTTTTATTCATCAAGGATGATTATTGAATTGAAGGACTAAATTAACGAGTGTTTAAACACATCTTAAAACGACAAATGCCCAAGTAGAGATAGGTCACCTGCGTTATATATCAATCATGTGAAATTCACACCACAAAATAAATGCTTTTCGACTTTATAAATGTCAAGAGGGAAATGAGTACAATGGATTTGTACATTTTAATGTTTCCTATTTAAGTTATGACTGGCAAATGTTTGTAACTTAATGTGCTACGCGCTAATTGAAAGCATAAAGTGTTAACAGCTCACATTTTCTAATTTGTGTTAAATATGATTCATAAGATTCAATTACTTTTACCTCACTCATGTGCAAATGGTGCAGACTATTGATATGGCCTAATTAGAGCCTGCTAATAAAAATATATTTCAAGAGTTATAGACAATAAAACAAAAAATATACAGTTGCTAAATACTTTTTCACGTGTACACAATAATCCTGTTTCTTGCATTTTGCATTATTCTAGACGAAAATATATACGGTTAGCTAACACAACACGCATAAGCCATAGCTAAAGGAAAAAGCATTAGCTTCAAGTCGTTAGTGACTAGGTAATTTAGTTTTCTATAGCATAAGTACTTAGGTTTAATATCTATTTGGATCAATCACCTCCCACTTCACTTTCATCTCTATCTCCAGTTACCCCAAAACTAACACAAAATCACATATTTGTTAATTTAATTTAGCAGTAGAAATGGAAAGCAGGGACCTTGAACACCATCTCATCCTCATAAAATCCCATGTATTTTTCCCATTTAAAATTTTTGAAATCGCTTGGAAAGAATTTTAAATGGGAAAATACACGGGGATCCTAATGAGGATATGCGAATGAAGAATGAGGATGAGATGATGTTCAAGGCCCTAGATTTTCTATCATGCATGGCATGCATGACATGGTGAATAGCATGCATAGAGGAATAAGAAGAACTATTTGTCTATGGTGAATAGTGAATAGGTAGTTAGTAGTCACTAATTGATTTGATTACTAGTCAGTCCAAGACAAGGCATTGCAACATGGTTGTTTATTACTACCGACTACATTGAAAATGCATAGGTTAAGGCATGTAGTTCATGATTCGGTCATCCTGTCTGTCAGACTGAATAATATTCAAAATTGTTTGAGGATGTATTACGCCGCGTAATTTACGCGGCGCGTCAGAGTGACTAGCAGGTGCTGGTGTGGGTGAGCGGTGGTGGTGGTGTGTGTAGCATACATGCAGACCTGTTCAAAAGAAATTATCGAACCGTACACCCGTAAATTGTGAAGAGGGTCTTCATATGATTGAAGACACAAAAATGTGCTTCGTGAAGTGAAGAGTGGCATCTCTGGTGTGTAGTATGTAAATGACGGTGAAAATATGAACGTTATATTCCAGTAGTCGGGAGTTGATTATACAGGGGTTTACGCCCGTCTCGTTGTTGTCAATTCGAAGTATTAGTTAGTAGTTACTAATTTTGCATTAATCAGTGCTTAAATTCAGTTCATGGTTTTTTCATTTGTACGAATTTTATACATTTTATGCATAAAAGGTAACTAAACGTTTGGCTATTAGCCTGTCATTGATTTGATAACATGAGAATATGATATTACATCCACTGATGAACATACAAAAATTGCAAACCCTAACTTTCAATGTTTCTCTTTTTTCCTCTAAACAGTTTTGCTTCATCTGCATTGTGATAACCTGGGGACACATTTTGTATGCAGGACGTGTACTAAGCACCAGATACTCTGCAGCTGCATTTCCAGATAAATTCCAGTGATGTGTAGTGTACGAAAAGGCTGAATATTTGTCATGAAGAAATGCTTTGTGTTTAGAACAATATTTTGTCAGTAGTATAGCCATTTGATTTTTTAAAACTGCTCTCTTTGAGCCGCACACCATTATTACTATTATTTAGTGTTAACATACAAGTACATAGATCCCAGAAAAGTGTATTTCAAGAGTCAAATTAAAGATGGCTACAAATGCTGGAGAAAATAGCATGGCCTCGCCAACCCAGGTCTGTATTTAGTTTTCGTCTTTTATATTTTTGTGAAGTGTAATAATAAATAAAAATACTTTATGTAAGCCAAACCAGTGCGCTTTTAAAAAGTATTACATTTGGGTTTATTACAGGATCGCATGAAAGCAATCTACAACCTTGTTGTTAATGATCTTCCCTCTGAGCACAATAAATGCGCAGCTACAATCACTGCAATCAACAAAATACATGAGAAAATAGCGAAACAAGATGACAAGAAATTAACACCTGCTAATAAGGCAAATACACAAAAAATCATAAGCCAACATAATCCTAAATGCCCTTGTTCACGAAAATTAAATTTTTGTCTATATATATGTTTTGCATTACAGTTAGCACAGGTACTTACAATAATCATTCCATCTTGGAACTTTCAATGATCTTCTTTGTTTAGTCATCGCTAAACTTTGAGGAATACGTCTCGAGAAACTCGATTACATTGTTAAATGAATTAAATGTAACATAAAGTAGACAATCAAGTTGTTATAATGTTGTTCCCTTCTCCAGTGATGGCACTCTACCCACAAACAACATGCTTCTATAAAGCCATAATAAACTCGACACCAGTCACCCCATTTGACGAATACGAAGTACTTTTCGAGGACCCTACTTACACTGAAGGATACTCCCCTGCATTAAAGGTTGCCCAAAGATATGTGATTGCCACCCGAGACAAAAAAGCGAAATAATAGTTACTGGATAAGTTTTTTTTACCATGTACAGAGTGGGTACATTTTAAAGATGCATGTATATAAATTCTCAAAAAACCGTGTCTATGAATTCCCTCTTATTCAAATAAAACCCCGGTGTCGTCGGTTAGAAAAATTCCTAATTGTCCCCTACTCTAATATTCCCTCCCATAGTACAGTAGGTATATATGAGTGGAGAATTATTAATCGAAGGAGCATTTAAATTTAAGCTATGTAAACATTTCAAAGTTATGTGTTCATAAAGCCGTGTTCAACTTTGTACGTGCGTGGTAAGCATATGTAAAAGAATTTTCAAGGCCTGGAATCCTGAATTGGGCTTTGGCTTTGAATTGTATTTTGTATTATATGTATTTTCTTACAATAAACCTAAACAAGTTTTATAGTACACAATTATTACAGTTACGAAAACGTTAACAATTCTTTTTGAATTGCATATTCTCTTTACTACTTATTTAGTCTAGATATTAACATGAACTGATAATCGGATTTTCGACTACGAAGATGAAATTCGCCACTTTGGCATCGTTGCGCAGCCCGGATTTGCTCTACTCATTGAAACAACACAGAATGACAAATATTCGAACTATAGCACTGCACAAGGATTGCTTCTTGCTCTGCTCATTTTTTTTACTTATCCTGATATTGTGGGAATTGTTTAGCGAAAGGTGTACAGCTAAAGCCACGATCATAGTAGTCATGAGGTTGCTTCTCTGGAAGGACTTGAGGATATCCAGGTTCTCCAGGAAGCACTGCCTGTTTGCTACGGATGACTCGCCAACTTCCATGACCTTGCCAAGTCTATAATTGATCATATTTTAGCAAAACACAATAAATAAATCACAACAGCAACCACATAATGTATGAAATCAATCACTCTTTTTCAAACTTACATTCGTATTATACTTGAAATAGTAAGTTATGCCGAATGCTCCCCACAGACCCATTAGGATCCTTCCCGTGTAAAACCTCAGAGTTATAGCCGCCTCTTTACCCTAAAATCAAAAATTACAACACGCCATTGAGCTGCTCATTATTTTGCATGATTTTTGATTTGAAGATGATTGACAATCAGCCTAGGCTGAGTTTTACTTTTAGGTTGATGTTGAGAGGTTCAAAGTTACAACAAACGCAGCCATCCATAATAATCCAAAGCCCATACTATGCCTTAAATAATTATCATCATCTGACCACTTTGGTATCAACTGACTTACTGTTAGGTGTGCAACGCCTTTTTCGAAGATGAAATCCAACGGGGCCCTGTAAAAACGCCTGATTGGGTTCAAAAGTTCCTTTTTGTCCGCTAATACATACTTTGGTTCCTTTGGAGCTGAGGCTAGAACTTGGTCGGACAGCCATTTCTTTCTCCAGAGCCTTTCCTCTGCAGTCATTCCATTAAGCCGTTCTCTTTCGGAAACAAGGCGCCCCGCGATGCTCATGGGTTTGACCCCACCTGTGCCCTCAATCTTTCCTCCACCCATTATTATGATTTCTCTCGATACTAAACTTTACAAATTTTTCACATAACCTTTTTAAACGAAACAGAGGAAACAGCGGAGAAATCTGCTGTTACAGAAGAGAAATCAACATGAAATCTCATAAACAACAGATGATTTAGTTGTACCGCTGAGCTGTGTCGCTGTGTCCCAATGCTTCAATGGTTTCCTACTCAATGCACTCAACATGGAAGTACAGTATATATACCAGATCAGATACTTTGGGTATCTTGTGTGTTTAAATTTGCTATACTTACATGACCTAAAGTTTTGGCCCAATACCATCATACAAAATACAACATAATTTTTTTTCGGACGATCCAATGATCCTACCCTACCAGAGAAGCTTGCCATTAATTCTCCAACCGAAGTTCAAAACGCCGTGCGCCAATAATGCAATGTCAATTGCCAATTTCAAATTGCAACGATTGCGAATGTACTAGCATCAACCACATATTTATGCTGTAAATTCTTCGTAAGATTTTTGGCGAATTTTTTGCTAGAAACATCTTCATAATGATTTTTTAAAAACTCAAGAAATAATAATTTTTAATCTCAATTGGTATTATCGTCATCGTGTGTGTGTTTGGTTATAATGCATAAAGAAAAATGTACTTGCAATATTCGCTTAACGTGTTTATTTAGAACTTGTCAACTTCTTAAAAATCAAGCAGTAAATTATGCATTTATTATTTATTTACCTATAGTGTTGGAATAAGTATTACATGACGCATATATGCTGGATATTGGAGCTTCTTGGCACAACTTGATCATAACAAAATTATCGTTTCTGAAATACTGTTGGTGAAAGTATACACGGTCCGTAACATTATGATTTAATTTCTTATCTATAATAGCAATTAAAACGAACGCATAATTCCCATCTTGTATATTACTTACAAAGTTTAAACTAACTGCGGCATCAAATGCAATATCTATTATGTAATGTAAACTAACATTTTTATAGTTAATTACATTAGAATTAGTAGTACTCACGACTCACGAGTGTAAATGAAATATTATCTATCTTCACAATACAAAATTCACAAAATGACAAATGACAACTGATCCGTATAGGTATGTAGGTACAGGTATGTTTATAACATGAATACGTGTGAACTTTTTCAATCGACTGCCACAACGGATTTGTTGCATTCGATTTTTGAAAATCTTTGATTCATTTCCATTTGTTTCAAAAACAAGATTGTAGACGATGAAATGGCGATAACAGAAAACGAAAAAATAGCAAAGCATTCCTATTACATTCATAAATTAGAGATTTTCTGAAAACAGACTTCAATATAAGGTTATAAATACAGTCATATTTATTTCACACCAATGCTTCTCATTCATGGTCTCCGCAGAAAAATTATTGTAAATATTATCCCTATATATACTGTAAATGCAAACCAATATTCTACTTTCACCGGGTAAGCTTTCTACGCCTGCCGTAATATGAATTACGAGCGGGGTAACAAATAAAAGATAAATAGTTTAATACGCTTTTATCTAAACCTAAAAATCTCTAATAATTCATATTTTTGGAGTAAATCATTAAAATCAGTGAAGCATAAAATTATGAGTTGCACTTGATCAATGTAAGTAATATAAAAATGCAAGTTCGCCCATGGCAAGGGCCACTTGCCTAATATTTAGTTTGTGACCTGAGAACCAATTGGTTTTTGTATAATATGTGTATGCGCAGACGTTAGTTTTTCGTTCTGCACTTTCCAGTTAAGACAACAACCCCGTAGAGCGCTACACCAGTAACTAATATCGCAATCATAGACCACAGTAGTCCCCAACATCTTGCCGTTCCGCAAATTTCCTCGGCAAACATCACTGCATCGGACTTTCCTTGCGTTGTATTATTTATTTTATTTAGGAACACATCATGTATGCAGTCAAATAAGGCATGCAAGGTACAAACTGTCCCCACCATAAGCATACAGTAGCGTAAAGGATGGTATTCCATTTCAACTTTCTCTTCCAGTACCCACAATCCTGCTGGAATTGCTCCCAGAAGAAAAATGAAGAAGCGAAGACTCATTCCAAAGGCACATCTCATTCCGCACAAAGTTTGTTGCTGCATAGATATCAAACATGAACATGCAGTCATATTAAAAGTAAGCAACAGTAAGTATATTCATGTTTTGAATTTTCAAGGCTTCATTTTCATTCTTATTAGCCATTAGTTTTATCAACCTGTATTTTCAAGACAATAATGGTGGCAAAACATGCCACCATAAATACAACACTAGCAATTCTTGTTGGAAGTTTGTCCCATGTCATCAAAATAAAGAAAGCACCCCATACAACTGAACCAGTGTACCCTGCTGACAACGTTATCCATCTTGATCCACCCGCTGTTCTGGTCACGCCTCCAAAATTTTCGTTCACCTGCACATTTGCAAGGACAAATTTTCATCATGATACTTTTGCTTCTAAAAAGGACTTAGGTAAACTAAAATACATGCATCGTACAGCCGAATTAATGGATACACTGTCTGTACCTCGATAGCTTTCACTTTCCCACAGGTCAGCCAACAAGCGGAGGCATGAGAAAATTCATGCAAAAAAACTGCTACTAGCTTCAAAGGTGCAACAATCACTGATCTCCACAAAATTCCTGTGAGCAGAGCTGTTACCCCCATTACTATAAAGGCTTCATACTGGGCAACATTGCAACAACACAAGCCGTAGGGGCCGTTGTACTGGGGGTTAGAACTGGACCGGAATGACATATTTTAACTCCTGAGTCACTTTGGCTTCATGTGGTGAATTTGCCTATTCAAACAAAGCAAATCTGTAGACTTTCACTTGACAAAACAGGAAACCATAAAACATTGCCTGTGTCTATAAAACTACAAGCACACTACTGGCATTATTACTGAAAATTACAATGCCATACTAATGGCTTTAGAATCAACAGGTGTTCAAAAGTGTCTGTAATACTGTCATTATCAGAAATAACTCATCAGGCAGCGTTACGATAACGTAAACCATAGTATATAGCCAGTCCTTTTATGCAAGTGTTCAGTTGCTAAATGAATACACTACACATGAAAATGCAGAATTGATGATAAGAAGTACATGAGTGGAAACATAACACACCAACCAAAAACTCGCCTCATTTACCTCTGTTTACAGAGAGTAGTTATATAGACAGCATTCACATTCGTAGCTACATTCACTAATAATGAGTCTTTAGTAATCCACGCAGCTTATCGTTCAACTATCGCTGTCAAAAGATGTTGAAAAGCATTAGCTTCATTCTTTTTGTTGTGATCGTTTCTCTGTGTCATACTAACTGTACTATGCTGATGCATGATTAATGCATGCTTAAAATAAAATAAATTCGAAAATGGTCTTTACATTGTATAAACTACTGTTTAACTGCACTTTGCTGTTATTTGGATGTGAACTGTGCAAGGGGCATGCTGATAAAGAACTTTTATTTTCTACATATTTCCACTTGAAATCTGGGTATAAGTGAAAAGTCACTAATGTATTTACAGGACAGGATTTATCGATAACGAATACTATAAACCATTTAAGGTTAGAAGTTGGTAAACTGATGTAGTAATGTTGTGCTTGCAAGATTAAAAGTGTGATTCCACTTTTGGTTTACTTCCTCAGAATCTATGTTTTATTGAATAAACAAACATTGCTACTTTCAATTGAGCATGCAATGCAACAGTATTCATGTAAATGAGAGGAAATGTCTGTGTTTATTTTTGGAAACATGTATACCAATTTGTGCCATGCGCTTCATATAATGTAAAGGTGTCTCGAAAATGTTATGATGATGTAGATTTTTTGTGTCGCCATTCACTATGCGTATATACGTTTATTCGGAAGTTTTATGCTCAGGCTTGGATGAGAGCGCAAAAAAACAGAAAATCATTTATTCCAAAATTTTCGTTAAGTAAACATTTGTGATATCAGATTGGAAGATGTATTTGTATCATTGTGTAACGTTTTCGCCTAAAGCTTGTAGGTACGAGGTCAAAAATACTAGCCTGACCACGCAAAGCCGGAAATGAATGTTTTTTTATAGCCCCACGCACGTTGCTTCAAAGCAGATTCGCTTTATAGCTGCACACCACCCACACGTATATACAGCAAGATTCACCAGGCCGCTTTTTCTGCAAAGCAGCATTTTTATGAACTCATATATTATGTGTCTCCGTGGACTTTTTGATGTAACGGGATTACCAACTTGGTTCAGTAAAATATGATCTGGACATGATTTACTAATAACTTTAAGTGGTCTTTTTGAGCTGTTAAATAGTATATATTTTGCAAATTATAAGCTAATATTAGCACACGATTGAGAGCAGTGGAAATTGACAACGACAGAAACATAACGAAACGAGTCAAATACATAGGTAATAAGGTTGTTGCCGTTGTCGCCTGCCGGTAATTTGGAAGATAAAATCGTGGAACTTTTTTGGCTTAATTTGATGTATCAAACTCGGTTAAACAAAATTTTTGTACCTAAGCTGGAAATTCTCCTAGTTCTCCTCCGTTTTCTCACAAATAATAAAAAATTATGATGATAAGACATACGATACTAAAGATGTTAACTTTTCACAAACAAAACCAATGCGAAAATCCAACAATATGTATTACTCATCCTGTACCCAGAATAACGATATCGGTAAACTGTTTTTAAATAACGCACTCAGTTTCTCCTAAACTGCGCAAGCAAGCGCTAAAACTTTATTTATCAGCTTGGCAAAGTGACATCATCAAGTGAAAAGTGGTAAATTGTTACACGAAAAAACTTCTACCATTTTAAGAAACAAAATAGCATGAGTTTTGTTTATCCTGCTTTTAACCGTCTCAATTTTATCAGCGAAATGTATGCATATCTCTGTCTATAGTAAAAAACACAACTTGATTGTAAGTGCAAGCAACGATAAACGCTGACTGACACTGTGCTTTTATAAATAAAGAAAATTACTGACTTGCTTACAGTTTACTTACATACTTAGGACTACAGTAAACCTCGGCAAATTTACAATACACATGGTGCAAAAATATTGCAATTTTTGCTGCGGTATTTTACGTACCAAGATATTCTTTTCCATAAATGGAAACTTAAAGGTTACATGTCTAGATTCAGCGGTATTTGCATGCTTGTAGTGTGCTTAAGTAAACTGCATAAGCATGAATAAAAGACATTGAAATGAGCCCGTGTTATGAAATGAATGACCTTCCTTGCCGTTGCTGCAGTCGTTGAAGCAGTATACTACTACAATGAATATGTATCACCCTGCTTGTACCAAATCACAATTCTTTGTCAGTTTCACACAGAAACGTAGCATGAAACCAAAGAGAATCAAAGAGATGCAACATTTACCTGTTCATACCTATGCATGTGCCATACGTATACCTACACCGGAAACTACCTACTTACAAGCTAAAATTCAGCTAGCTATATAGTCATACTTAGAGTGTACAACTTAAAATATTTGTAGAATCATGTAATTGGGTGATAAAGTGACAATATATTATGATGCCAGTGAATGATCAATCGATTCAAGAAGTTTTACTATGTTAAATGCACAATTTTCTTCATTTATTTTATAATTGGAAGAACCAAACACAAAAATTTGGGCAATGCAGGAACTTTTATTAAAAGATGTGAGTGATTCTGCATGCGAGCGGTGCTGCTAATTTTCTTCGCTCAAACTATTATTATTATTATTAGTGTATTTATTAAAGACCGTCAAATACAAACATTATTAAAATTTAAAAAATGAAGGTACGCCATCCATGTATGTTATACTGATTGTCAAAATTTTTCCACTTTGAGGTTTTATACTGCATGCATAACTAGGTAGATACTATAAAATACCAGGTATAGTTGCAAAAGTAGCGACAAACTTTCGAAACAAAAAAAGGGTCAATGTTCTCAGAATGCCCCAATACTTCCAATAAACCACAAATGTTTGTTGTTGAACTCAAAGGTTTGTCCAGTTAAGATTGGAGACTAGCTAGACCAAGTAAATCCAAAGTCTCCAAACTCCAGACTACCTACATGGCTGCATATCATGATCAGATTATGATCATAATGAATGAATAGGTATTCAGCCGATTTCCATGAGGAAGTGATGAACAGTGAAGACCTCGTAATGATGACCCAGTTATAATTAACCGTCCTCGTCGACAAGCGCTTGAAAAAAAGCGCGAGAAATTAATACTGTGGGTTGTGCGTTCAAAGAAACCGATACAAGTATAGCCAAGGATGTTTGAAATATCGTTGGCTTTACTTTGCTAGCGTTTGAAACATCGTTTACGATCAAAGAAATAATATTTGTATTGTGTCTGTGTTGAGGTCCTCTCGCGAGATGGATTCAAACCAAAATATTTTACATATTAGGTAAGCTAAGCAAGTTATAACGACAAATGGGAGATGGCTCGTTTACATTCATGTGGTATGGATGTGTGTTTATGCCGAAGTTCATCAGCTGTATACTGTTTTCTGTGTTCATATTGTGTCCAAAGACGTAATAGTCAATTTATATTTCTCCTTGCAAATATAAATCTCTGACTGAGAAAATCATTGAACATTATTACATACTTACACGTGAATAGTTTTTGTCTGTTAAGTTTTCATTTTACAAGGGGCACTGTGTCAAGATGGCGACAAAGGTGACTGGAACGCTTCTCAAAAAGGTGGTGGCATTTTCCTATTCATGTTTTTTATAATATTAGCTTTAAAAATTTGGTGAATAGTTAATTAATCGGGTTATAGACGTTGTCAGTGATGTGCTCAGTTTCAAGTGCTCTATTATTTGGTTTTCATGTTTAAAGGGAATAAAATATCTGCGCATAACTAGGCGTCATCATTTACTCTTAAAACGTACTATTTTTTAAAAAATATTTACAGTCGACCGGCTTGACAGGAGTGGCCGTCGCCAAAAATCCCACCCATACTTTGGGAGTTTTATACAGTAAGATTCTACGGGCCTTGCAAAAGATTCCTCCAGATGCGGCGTACAGAAAGTACACTGAACAAATTGTTCATCAAAGAGCAGCTCTAGTCAAAGCAGTACGCAAGTCATAATATGTAATTGCTCATCATTTTGGTTTGTATGTTTAAAAGCAAACTTATAAAATATCTTTTTTTCCCTTAGAATTCTAATGTGTGGGAACTAGAAAAGAAAATTGGATGTGGACAGATTGAGGAGGTCATAATTCAAGCTGAGAATGAATTGAGTCTGGCCAGGAAAATGGCTGAATGGAAACCCTGGGAGCCTCTTCAGAGCAACCCTCCTCCAAATCAGTGGAAGTGGCCTATCTAAATAAGAAAATAGATATATCAAAACATAATTAGTTGTAAATACAGTAGTTAAACAATTTTGAAATATAGTATTGATCAAAGTTTACAGCTCTCGTCGAAATAAATTATGAAAGTGTGTAAAAGTAATAAACCCACATAATATGCAGTCTGTTGTTGATTATTTGCTAGATGAAAAAATTAATTGCCAACAAAACAATGCATAATATGCTTCAAATCAATTTTTCATTTTAACCAAACTTTATTTCCCGTACAATAAATGTCGTAAATAAATAAGTACTGATATATACGTAAGAGTATAATTTCCAACCAATTTATGTTGATGGAAAGAATGTTGACTCAATAATTGGTATCAACTGCTACTACTTGCCAATGCAATGTTTCCATGATTTAAAGCTACATGCCTACAAATACTTACAGTAGCACACCGTTTATTTTAAACAACGTATTGTTTGTATTTACAAATTACTGTTTTATTCCAGGACTCCTGGACCAGGAGACTATGCACTCCCAAAGTACACGACATAAGTACTTAAGAATAGATTATTTATACATACATAGCAAGCTAGTCCAAGCTAAATTTTCATTTGACATAAAATGAATTGTTATTTTCATTAAACATCGGCTTCGTTGATAAAGGTGTGCATTACGCATTTTCCAACGCTTGCACAAATGAATAAAGAGTCTGAGACGATTACACTACTGCTGAGAATTCATTTTAACACTTTCATTTCTTATGTGTATGTGGGACGTGGGTGAGAAGATAGCAAAGGGTTTCTTACAACGTATTAGTCTAATTTTTTATCGGTGACATAAGTCTTAAACCGTATGGAACCACTATCCTACTTATAAACTGTTGCATAGAATATATTTATCGAAACCTTTTAAAGTAATTTTACATTTCATTTAATATCCAAAATACAATATCAATATCCACATCTCTGACATTTTAAAAATGTATATGATAGCCAATCAATGATGGATCAAATAATCACACTTGGTTCATTATTCCGATTAAATTCAAGTGGTTATTCAATTGAATGGAAAATCTTCCAATCTCTGGGCTTTTTCAATTCATGAACAACACCAAATTCCGGATTTCAAAACGAATTTATAGTTTAAATACATAGTATGTTGGTGTAGTATGATCTAAATTAAACATATATTCGTTATTCTAACAGTCATTTATGTATGCTTATGCTTTTACTAGATTACAGTTACATACATTATTAGGAGATTTTGTGTGCTTGTGTACCTACACAATATTTGTTTGTGTTGTGGCAAGCACGTAATCTATTGTATGCTGAACTATTATTTAGTGATCAACAACACTGGCTAACCTAGTTAATGGTTGATATTTACCAAGTAGTTTTGCAGTAGTTACTGCTCATATTAATATACATTTACTATTTTAAATTGAATTCCTTGACTAAAGTTTAGCTGCTGTTTCTCCTACTGCCAGAATTTGTAGATTACTACGAATTAGCAGATCTATTTATGTACTTTCGGTTGGCGATGACAAATTGATAATGATACATTGGGGATGCACTGATCAGTGCATCAATGCAAATGACATTACTGTGTATACAGGTGTATGTATAGCTAAGTGTATATTTAAGATATGCATAAACTAATGAGTGTATTTCTTTATTTGCCACTTTGCTAAACATGAAGGAAAACAAAGATAAAAAAGTCTAGATCACCCATAGATCACCTTTTCCCTGAAATTGATTGGATATGGAAAAATCTCAATACACCCCATTCCCAAAGGACAAGGGAGCAAAATATGTCCGCAGTTTTGTGAAGAAACGGAACAAAACATTTACAATATAGTTATAGTTTTTGGTAAAATAATATTGATTGTAGTACAGGAAAAAGTTTCATAATGAATTTTTGCATAAAAAGAACACCAGAATAAAATGGTTAGAATCGGTAAAACCCAAATGGAATTGTGGTAGATTTTTTTCAAAGTTCAATTATCCCAGGCCAAATTCGTAGACATTTCTAGCAGGATTCACATAAGCAGGCTTCCGGTAAAACAGTTCTGGTTCTAAGGGATCATTAACAAAATGGCGAACATGTGCTCGTCCTCCCGTCATACCGGCTGTTACAGGTCTCCATCTCATCTGTTTGCTCTCTGCAGAGAAAATGTAAAAATCACAGTAAAAAAAGTATTAGTAATGGACCGCGTCATGTGATTAAAATGGAATTATTAGTATTCATCTTTTTTCAATTTACTAATCCACCTAGATAATGCTTAGATAATACATATTACTAAATGCAACGGTACAATTTCTCATTTACACAAAAGATATGGATAAGTCAGATCCATTTAAATCATTTTGTACCAAACTGTGTCTAAATGTTGTATGTTAGGCTTGACATTTTTATTCGTTTTATTTTCATATTATGTCGTTTTATCATTGAAAATAATTATTAATTAACTTTACACCGTATATTTGGTCTGCAAATGACAAAGGTACAGTTTGCACTGCGCGGCGTGGGTAGCGTTAGCGTTCCTGTAAGTCCAATTAGTTCCATGTTTTCATCTAGCATGACTGGTTATGATAACGAAGAGACGCACATTATGTAAAAATGTAAATTACCCAGTGGGTGGCACCCACCAAACGATCATTAAGTTTAGTTTGCAATAGAAACAGTGTTGCTTCCAAAATGCCAAATCTGCTCACTCTCAAGACTACCTTCATTATTACATTTCTCAGAGTTTTGACTCATTAGTCATTCATTACTGATAAATTGGTGTTTTCGGAAAAACCTATTGGACACACCAATTGGCGTGTACTAAAATGTGCAATTATAGTTATGAAACTACGTGCAATAAGTTACATAACTACGGAATACACCAAAAGGGAACTTTTGCAAGGATCTTATGTAATTGATATTGATGCTAAAAGTTAACCCATAATTGCATAACGGATAGCAGTTCACCCCAATAAACAATAAACTTTTGCACAGCAAAACACTATATTTTTGTGAAGCATTTTCTTGGAACTATGTAAGTAAATATTGCATACTCACCGCGGACTATAATGAGACCTGTCTAACGTATTTGGGGAGATTTTGATAACAAAGCAAAATGCAAGTGACGTAAACAAGCCAGAGCTAAAAATGATAAACAGTATCATTGAGCACTGTGTCGTTAATTTATACCCTTTGCCTTTAGTTCCATCTTCCCTGAGAGATTTGAGTAATTATGAGAAAATGCATAATGCATGATCACTTTATTATATGAACTGTGTAGTCTCCACTAGAATAAGACTGGTTGGTGATTCAATGATAGAAACATGTTATTTTACTTACTAATGATCGATGCATCTACGCACTGGGGTTTGCATAAAAAACAAAAGCACTACTAATAACACCCAGAAGTCTATTTGATTGTGACTTTGAAAAATAATTTTCAGAGGTGAATTCATTATTTATAGAAGATGAACAAACTAAGATTTCAGATTCTCTTTTTAATTAAGGTGACAACCAACATTTATAATACAAGTACAATGCATTGATGAATATGTATACCTGGAGGTGGAATATTGGGCATCTTTCCCTCGTCCTCAGTTCCATATGCATACATTGAATCTCCAAGTAGCCCCAGTGGTCTCTCATTTTTCATCGGTTCAGCCTGTTCTTCGCTTTCTTCGTCCTCATCGCCAAATTGCAAAGCTTCCAAATTGGAACGGAGGTGTTGGAAGAATTGTGGGATATTGCTGAGAGCACCTTTGATAAACATGCAGAACAAGATGAATGAATGTTTCGAGTGTTTTCGTAATAATTAATGAAATTCATAATATAGGAAAACTAATAGTAGTAATAGTACCATCGGAATAGTATGTATTTTTATCAAGATACCAAAATGTCATGTGGGAAAGGTCAGACAAGTCAAAATTATCACATATTGTAAAAGTAGATGGACTCTTAGAAGTTCATGGTAAATGAGGTATAACATAGTGTAGCTGACTGACCACTGTGAAGCGCAAATAAATTCTCATAAAAAGTATGTGAAGGGGTAACGTTGTGTCGATAGAGTAATGTTTCTTGATACTGCGTGGGTGGAGAAATGCTAATGCATCCGTGTTAAATGTGAAGTTTTCAACTGAAATTGTTTTCTGAGCGTTTGCTGTAAAGCAAGGTAGTGTTCATAGATGGTTTCATTGTTGCATGGAAAACAATTACTGCATGTCAGTTATATGGGTCATCTATTTTGTGAAAGGGAGTGAAAGGTACCGCTAATGCAAAACGACTATTATTGGAACGCAAGGCTATTCCTAAACAAATTTTTCTAGACATGTGCTAAACCCTGCATTTTTTTGGCAATTGCATGCTCGGTCGGTGCTAGTGCATACATTTTCAGTACCTACCTTTGCTTTTGCCACTAATTCATGAATGTTTAATAATTCAATAACAATGCAAAATGCTACAAACCCAGTATTTTACATTATTTACACAAGAAACTGCTAGTTTCAAGTAAAATTGTGCGTAAATGGTGTCTGTGAAATAAATGTATTTGTACCTACATGTTTGTTATATTAGTAACTGTATGCGTGACTTAAACTTATTTGATTTACACCTACGAGCAGCTTTTTTACTGTTTTTTTTCTCGTTTACATTGACATACCTATGGAAGGGTGCATGCTATATAGACGAAACATTTTGTTACCCGGCTGATGAAAGTCTGTATTCTCACTTCTCCCCTAGCCCTTATATATAGCAGAAGCAATCGCTTTCATATTATAACGGGTTTTAATACCATTGGCTTGATAGAAATATTGTGATCCCCGTTACCGTATTATTATTAGTGTTATCACAGTTAACGAAAACGAAGAATGAAACCACACTTCTACCTCCTCATTTGCTTGCGTCAGCGTCTTTGTAAAATTTCCTCGTTGAATTCATTTATATTCACAGAGTGAAAACTCTCTGCTTTCACTGCAGCGCCAATCTGACGAGACGAAAGCAATCAGTCCAAAATTCAGAGTCAGAGTAACATTTTCATAAAAAAATATGTACCTATTTAAATTAAATGTGTTTTTACATATGGGTGTGCATATTTTATTCCGGGTTTTGTGTTTACATGAGCCTTATCCCTATTCGAAGCCACAGATCTATATTCTAATACCCAGCTTGACTAATTCAGTCCCATAATTATCATCATAGTATAAATTCATGTAACATGTGTGTATACTTATCATCACTGACAATTATATTATCAAACTATACAGTCGTATTGTATATTGTATATTGTATGTTTGAATCTTTATGAATAGAATATATCCCTCCAAGCAAACTCCATAATTAGCTCTTTTGTCTAAATTTCCTTGTTTTAGCAAAAGTCAGACAAATAGCCCTGCTTGGCTTTATACAAACGTCAAGTAAACAAGAGAATTGGATTCACAACGACGCTTCGTATTAGTTCGTTTTTGCATATAATACACACGCATTGTACATGATATGTACCACAAACACCCTTCTGGACCACAACTGTGTGTGCCAACCAACTAAAGACCAGTATTACACATTGGTATTATCATTAGTGTATGCTTTCATTCATTTTTTTAATCTCAAATACAAAAATCCAGAGTAGTAGTTCATTTGTTGCATTCTTATATGACCCGTCTCTGTCATCAGGATCATCATTGTGATTTTTGAATTGTAACCACCAGCAGTTTTCCTTGTCTGTATATTTTATACTAATAATAAAAATTCAAAAATCCCTGTTTAAAGTTCAAGAACGTGTACAGCCTACATGCCAACTATACAGAAATGTTTGTCTATTTCTAGTTTCCATTGTTAGTTTAACGAGAAGAGAAAGTATAACGTTGGTGGCTTGCTTGTCACTGCTCTTTCAAATCTGGTTATTTTGATGAATGGAGGAGGCAGTCACTTTGACATGTCTTTTTTGAAAAGACTCATTATACATGCCTCCTAAGAAGTGATACATCATGTACTCCTATTTCAGATCTCATCTTAACAAGATATGACATATGAGAAGATGGGGAAAGGATAAACTTCAAGACCTCCTTGGAATAACCTTTGTACATATGTTGATAAAACTACAGGAGTATAACCTTTGATTTTTTTTGTATGGTGATACGATACGAATAAAAGAGAGAAACTAGGTTTGTATCGAGGGACATATAATCAAACCCTTTGTGGCAAAGCATTGTTGTTGAACAACATTTCCCCTTGCACATTATTACATTTCTCAATTACCATCTTGTATACAATGTTTGTGAAACTATTCATACATAGTCATAGTGGGCATGTAAAATGGATAAAATGTAAAAATTTGCCTTATCTATCTTTTTACTCATAAAGTACACGTGTCATTATGTTACAATATGGTTAACTCGGATGGTGCGTTTTTATACTTTCTCCATTTATATGGGACAAGGAAAAAATACATATGCTTATTACTAATTATGTCTGCTTGAATACATAAATAGCTACACACATCCATTCATATAATTCTTACATGTTATCATGATGACTACTTATCGAATGTATTGCATGAATTAATAATACGTATATAGCAAGACTTTAAGAGTATATAGTTAGATGGTGACGATGACCCCGATTAAACTCTTTTTGTAGTAATGTTTTAGAACATTACAAACTGCACAAGCAGATCAGAGATGTGTAGTTTTATAGAGGATATTAACCAGTTCTATCCATTTTACTCACAAAATCATATGAGAACACCTGTATGCCAGGATTCTGGTACAGTCTGTGCCCCAGTCTGAGTGAGTACAAGTAAACTATATTGAAGCATCTCACGTTTCCCCAAAGACTTTCCGTATGCTAATTTTACTGCTTAATAGGATAAATCGCTTTGACTTTACTCAATTTTCATGTAATATGTGCTTTTCTTGTTTTCTGTGCAAGATGAAAAATCGCTAATCGATAAGCATTGAATTGATTGTAGCAAAAGCTTCCGCTTCTTGTGACCATTACAAGATAACAGTGTAACAAAATGTATTGGTTGTATGCATGTATATTATGTTTAGCAAGTAAATTAATGCGAGTAATGCGACAATTTTAGTGTGCAAATTGTTTTTTTTTAATTAGTCGAGAAATATTTTCTCTTGAAACAAAAAAAAACACTTACGTGCACTGATGAAAGGAGTGAAAGTCGGGTCCTGCTCTTGGTTTTCCAACTCGTCTATGGGAGGGTATCGAGTCTCACTTGATTTTAGACTTAAAATTCCAGCCAGTGGATTAAGCTTCGGGAATGATGTCATGGATCGGATGGAATAGGTACGGGTGGCTGGGCGATCTTCATGAAAGCGCGACATCCTCGTTTGATACTTGTGTTTGAATGATGGGTAAGGAAAGAGTCTACCACCTGAAGACGAGCCGATAAATTGCTCCTGGCCATCCATGGATTCTGGAGAGGATGTTGCAGATAAGCCAGCAGTGTCTCTTGATTTACGAACTGTCCACCCACGCAAACAATTAACAGTTAATGTATTTAAAAAAAATAAAATTACCATTTTATATGCTAATTTAAGATCATTTCGATATTGAAACACTTACCATAAGGAACGGCAGTAACAATTGAAGATGATGATGTTGACGGTGGAGAAACTGAAGTGTCTACTGCTGGTGCAGAACAGACCGGTTGTCCAAACCCAATCAAAGTGAAATATGCGCAAAACAAGTGGCAGAATGCCTTGCTACAGCTAATTTGAATTTTCTTTTCTAGTTTCATTATGAAAGCAAATTATTATTTTTTTCCCTGAGGTGTAAAATAATATTTTAATGTAATAACTCAAAGTTATGAAAGTGTAGAATGAAATGTAATTGGATTATATAGAAATATAATACCCTGTAGCTAAATCGTCTTTTTTTACTCAATTGTTGCTCAAAAATTATTACTTTCGCCGATGATTAAGACGTTGACGTGACTGTTAAAGTTTACAATATTGCTACTTGAAAGGTACTGCTTAAGTGTTTGTGTGTGTCACTCCTTGAGCGTCAAAGTTTGGAATGACTCCTGTGTCTGAGGGAGATGCTCTGTTTTTCTCAGGTGGTGTTGGCAAATAGGCAATAGCAAAGCTACCAATAAATATTGTAGCCCGCAAAAAAAAATCTTGTCATCAGCAACCGTCAACTGGTGGTATCAGTTTGGTTCAAGAAAGCCTCTCCAGCCTTGTGAACGTCAAATACAAAAGCAAAAGGGAGATCGGCGACGATATATGTTCATCGTACATACCGTAAATGGTAAGTATCGTGAATGTTTCCAACCTCTTTTACGTTGTTGTAAGCGCCATAAAATGTGTTATGCATTGTATGCACGTAGCACACCACGCATTTTGGGGTTTGTGGAAAACGAGTTACTAAACTTTCCCCGTGTGTGCTTCTTTTCAGTATCCCTTTACCTTTATCTATTTCCTTACGTTTTGTGAACTGGTGGGCGTACTTTGACAACATTACGGTGCCTCCTCTCCAGCATTATTGGCAGGTCCATTCCTTTCATAAAGGAATCCTTAAAGTTGATCTCATTTAGTTACATGCAAGATTGATGTAATCCTTTCCATACAAGTTTCTAAATGAATGTTTACCAGTTCATTCAAAGTGATGATTATAAATGGAAACAGTTTATTTTTGCACACATCCCACAGATTCAATGGAAATAACCCTGTTTTATAATCTAGTTGGTTTAATTTTATAAGTACTTTGATCTGTAATTATTTTTTAACTGTTTGATTCGGGATTTCAATAAGAATGTTTGGAAATCTGACCATAAACAAAAAACTTCCATGATGCCGGATTATAAGATGACGACCAGAGGCATCAAAATCAGGAAAGCTTCTTCCTGATCTTTGATCAAGTCTAGAAAACAGTAGTAATATCGAGGGAATTGGTCGTGATATCCGAGAATGAAAGTTCATGTAAATGAGTGAAAGTAAAGTTAGTATAAAGTATTTTCCGAAACTCAATTTTCTCTGTATAAATAAAGGGAGACTGCAGGAAAAACTTATTTTTCTTGAAGTAGAAAACTTTAAAATTTATCGTCTGTTTACAAACATTTTTCGTCTCCGTCATGGTCATAAACTGGGTTGCACGCTGCATTTAACGTAAAAACATCCATAACCGAAATGAAAATTCTATTAAAGGTACGTATAATATGCTAATGCCTTTGAAACAATATCAAACGCAAGATAAACGTATGTAAAGGAGAAAGTTATGCTCTAATTCCAATATGGGAAGACGCAGACAAAAGTCAAAAACCGTGTAAATCATCCGAAGCGGTGTGGAATCACATTGTTTATTTATATAGACTCAATTTCATGCGAGGAATTCAGGAAGGAAGTTCTATGAAAGTAATAATAAGTAGGGTGTGTGTGTAACGAGGTTTGTACTTTATATGTATTTTGGAAGAGCCAAAATGTAATAATGTGCTAAAAAGTAATACATACTTCAACCATATGCTGCTATACGACTTGCCAGCTTTCAGTAATAAAGCTGTGTAACATGCAGTTTAATAAGACAGGCAGATTGTTGATAAAAATTGAATTGAAAATGAGAATGATGAAATAAATGCCAGGAATTTGGCGTTAAATGATATCACTATGAATTCAACGCAAAAGTGGTTTCTTTGAAGAAAGGTATGAGTAACCTCTCTAAAGTGTGAAAAAAAGAGTTTGAAGACCATCTGCATATTCACCTATGAGCATTTTCAAAATAAATGGAATGGTTCATAATATGTGTGTAACTATTATGTAACAGCAAATGCATGTAGTCTTATGATGCTCTAGTTCTGATGTAACACTTATTATAGTAGCACATGAGTCAATTCGATGATCAGACCCAAACAATCATTATCATAAGTATGTAGTTATTTCTTGTTAAAAATTTCCACGAAAATGTTAACAAAGCATGGACATCTCAACATACGACAAAGAGTTGTCAATAATTATTGTAGACTGGTTGATTCATCTTTATAACGCATGTATTTCAACGTAATTTAGCTTCTCAAAAGCACATCCCTTGTTAGTAGCATTGTCACTCATCTTTGAGTGCGTTAAATTTTACCTTTCTGGAGAGCATTATTAGTCCCTGATGATTTTATAGTAAAAGTAAGAATACTTATAGTGCACGATATCCTTGTCCTCCTACGTAGTCTAGTCTAGCATTGGGATGTATGTTTCAATAGTTTTAAAAATAAGCACAGGAAAATTTATTACGTGATATATTCATTAGAGAAAAATGAAACATTCACTGCATCCAATACAAAAATTTGTTTACAAAATGGAAAAATATGAATCAGTTTGAGGGAAAATTACTTGAACTTGATATATCATCCAATGTTATGATGCTATATTATTACCAGAAAATTCTGGAAAATATAAAAGCTACCAACAAAATAAAACAATAATGAATTTTTTTTCTATAACTTGATTATATATTACATGAAATGGTGTGTTTCACAATGTGATATGAATAATTTTTATCGGAAAGTCATTTTGAAACAGTAAAAAGTGAAAAGTATCTTTGTTTTACGTAACGGTTTTAATGATAGTACCAAGTTCATGCTAATTAAGTGATTCTATCACCAGGAAACTATGAGTTTATCTACATGAAAAATGCTATCCGTTCAAGCATTTACAGAGATACTAGTTGCTCTCCAATAACAGTAGCATTAGTTAAGTTCAATGTATAGGAAATGAATATGCACCGACTAAAACTAAACAGCATTGCTTAAAATGTGAGTGCAAATTATGACTAGAATGTGCCCATTGAAGTGCGCTGTAGGAAATACATGTTATGAACTCTTTTTGAGTATTATCAGCATTAAATTGATGATGAGTTGGGTGAATTTAAGAGCACCGTGTTTAAACGTGCTTCGTTACTGGAAATTGTTACAAAGACTATATTGCTCCTAGCGCTTTAAGCCGCAAAATCAGTTTAAAACTGGGTACTTGGTTTGGAAAAGGAAATGCTGTGTTTTGCTATTTATGTAAATAAATTGTCAGCTTATAATCATAGAGATATACCTCATTTATCAAACTTCTCAAACTTATCTCTGCTTTCTGTTACACCAAACGTAAAAAATTGAATGACACTTTCTAAAGAGCGTTACATGATGATGATATGTAATAATTACCACTCTCAAATGAATAAATAGATTGAATACAATCTCTAGATTACTAATAATTCTCTATTTGCTAATAGCAATGTGTACAGTCGCAGTTACAGTATTCTTGGATATAGTATAGGTATGTACATTAAAAATGACATTACGTCATGAATTTAGTATGATGTGTGTGCTTGGCAAGTAGTGCCATTACGCTAGTAGCGTTGGAAAATTGTTTCATCAGCATCACTTTCATACTGAAAGTGAGTATTTCCACCCACCCATTGCTACACACTATCCGAAAAACCCACACCTTCATTTCAGTTTTTCCAAATAACGCAATTTCGACGAAAGTAAACATGCAAAATATATGTGAGATTATCTCTGGCAGAGGTCCATGGGGAATAAGAATCAAAGTGCTGCTGGTCAGCATTTCCTACAAAGGAATGATAATCGCCAAAAAATGGAGTAAGACTGTAAGTGAAAGTTGTCCAATGTAGCCATTTGGTGAATGGTAAATTCTGCTGTCATAAATTATTAACATTGATGGGTAAAAAACTCCACCAACCCACCATGTGGCACTCGCAGGGCACACAGTCTGCTTTTTCATAAGGTTGACGTTTTTGATTCTTTGTTCCACGGCAGAAAGGAAAAATATTCCTGAATTTGCATTTTCACACTCATTTTAGAAGAAATTATGGTTGTCCCTTTAAAATTACCAATTAGGTAAGTAGTATTTAAATACTTGGTGTGGTAGAAAACATTGCAGACTTATTGGTGGATGAACATTGAGGGAGGATGGACGACGGTATATGGATGAAAAATCATGGTTATTTAGGTAGCGGAAACGGGTATTGGTGTTATTCATAATGTGTCACCCTGAAAACTATGACGTATTTCAATTTTACTTTTGCTACTTCATGAATACTAGCATTTGGTACTTGTGCATATTATACATCTAACATGTTCTATGTTCGTTCACAGTTATGAATAGTTTTGATTGCCTTCTGTTTGACCCTTTCCGGTTTATTTTATTATACATTCTTCCTTCTTTATTCCCATCATCTTTGGTATGGGTTACAGAAAAAATACAAAAGGCATTCGAGGCGTGGCGTTCTTTTTTGCTCAAGCAACTTACTGTAAATTACGCAAATTTTATTTCTGCGAACTTTACTGTAATAAGAAATGTAAAATCAAGAATACAGAAGTCTGTATTGTCATGTTGTATGGCACCCTTGATGTACGCATGCTGTTTTGTCAGTGGTGTCATTCTTCTTTACTTTGGTAGTCTTTCCTTTAAAAAAGCCAACTACCTACTTCTGACTCCATGATACTTTACATTCTCACAAAAATATCTTTTTCTCGCCTTTAATTCGTTTTGGAGCAGGATATGTTACTCTCTTAAAAGTAAGCGCTTACTTTGAAATGTTATTCTCCCTGGAGGTTTCCTCCAGGCAGTTCGTTTCGTTTGTGTTGTATTGCTGTTTGATGGCACAACAATTGAGACCTCGACTTTCTTCTCTAGTACAGCCAGATTTATTCCTTGTTCAGCAGCAACAAGGTGAACAAAGAAAAAGTAATATAGGTAAGTACACTCCACTTGCACTTGCTTTTACCTGGATGCGATGTCGCCAACGTCATGTCATAAGCTAGGTTACAGACAAACCCATTTACATAAAGCATTCAGCTCATATGTATTCAGTCTACCTATGCCCCAGCGTATTTCTAGTATTTGCTCGTTGTCACCTAGAAATGCAAAGGCAAAGGTATGGAACTATGAAATATATTTGAAACAGTTTTAAAATATAATTTAAAAATGCATTCTTTGTCGCTTCTAGTTGATGAAATTCCTATTAAATTATATGAGAAGTGGGTTAATTCTGCTTTATGTTATTTTTCTCTCTTACTTATGAACGAGTGATCACAAGATGATGACAGGATTGTCGTCACATAAAGGTTTTATTGCATAGCTGCGGCTGAATAATAATTGTTTTTTACATACAGCTTACTAATTTGATATTTTTTAAAAGAATTTATTCAGTTCCGTGCACAGTGAAAGATCAAACACAATCTCGAATATAAGTAGAGATGAACATTTTCTCATATATTTATATTTTCTCAAATACATACATTTCTTCCCAGGTATACATTTTAATTTTGATACTTTCTAACATACTGAGTGAATACATTGCATACTCATAAAATATTTAATCACACAATGACATATTGTAATGTTTACTACTATGTAACAATAAGTACTTTAGTAATTCGCATTCATAATTATGAATGCGACCATTTTGCATTAGCCACCACACATAAACACAGCAGGAATACCTAATATAAGGTTCTGTTTGCAAAATGCAAACAGTAACTGTAAAAACTCTTCAGTATATTCTAATGACGATATTCTAGGTAAAAATTATAATTTTAATTCAAGGTTAATGTAGTGTTATGAATCTAAAAATGTCTGGTATTATCTATAGTATCATTGACGGAGGGATGTAAGTAAACCACGCACGCTAATTCATACATTAGTGTTATAAATAAGTTAAGTATGATTAAGTATTAGTATTTATTGACTAAAGTAACACATTCTGATATAAACGTAACGATAATGGAAGAAATAAGCATCATAAACACTCATTAATACTGCAATATCACTACCAGTTTATGGGATATTCGATAGCTCTGTTTCTTTCAATTTATCATTTGAATACACTTTCTGAAACAGTTTAGGTAACTTAAATTGATATAGCTTTCAATATTAATAGTTATGTCGTAGTTGGTACTTGAGATTCATTGCACTGGAAAATAATCCCTCTTTCTTAGAGTGTATGTACTACATGCGGATTAAATGGAAGCAACTTTTTTCAAATGGAACTGGCTAGTTAATTCTGTTAAATATAAATCGTCTCTAGTAATGATACTCAACAGGTAATCACTATTCAAATACTCTCATCGTGGTACCAATGTTGCCTCTTCAGAGGCTAACACGAACACGACAGAGTAAAAAATCATTACGTGTTTCATAGAGTCAGAGTCAGCCTCTTACTGTATCAATCACGCTCTACTGTTTTTATAAATACCCGATACATAATTTATTCATTTTGATGACTATTTAAATATAAAAATTCCTTTACGATAGGTAGCTAGCTAGGTATACAAGTAATTTTACCATATTAATAGGTTCCAATAAGCACTATATATAGGTATGGGTATGCTTAGAAGAATGTATATTGCACAAGGGTAGTAAAAGCAAACTGAACTGTTAGCTGTTGGTGACTGGTGTATGTGTGTATTGTATCCATACAGGAAAGAAGCAGTTGAATCCAGTTTATTAACGCTTCCTTTTCCCCAGTCCGAGATTTGTGTATAGCCAGGCTGGGTTGTAGTTGTTGGCCCGTCGAAGTATGTTCTGTTGAGAATCTATAAAGTTATTTGTCTTTGGGGAATAGTAGTGAATATGTCCAGCCGCGTGAGGTTTCCAGTTTTGCTTTGATGCCCAGTTTTCTGTGTATCATTTAAATAAATAAATATGGCATAAAATAAAATGCGCCATCACTCATAATAAAACCTAAATGCTGTTGGCATTATTTGGCAATCATACATAATTTGGCATTCTTTTTTGATATTTCTTATGTCAAGTTTCTAGTGACTAGCGCCAATCTGTTTAGCAAACATAATGTGTCGAGTTCAGCGACCCATTACGACTACCATTGCTAGTTTAGTTAACTTTCCGGCATGTCACCGCTAAATTAGACTGGGTTTTATTTCCTGATGTTAATTAAAAAATTTATATACCTGGAGGTTTGTTATTGTTGCCACTTGTCCGCCCAAAATTTTCATCAACATGAAATTCCGTTTTCATCCTTCTAGCTGCTGGTTTTGAGTGATCTTTCTTTGGTGTGCTTTCTCCCATTGCAACTTCATGTTCATTTTCCTCATCACTGGCATCACGATCATCATCATCATTGCTTCCATCAAGTTCCTCGCTCTCTGTCATCCTTGGAAGTGCTTCCAAATTTTCTCTCAAATGTGCAAAAAACTCGGGAATGTTGGTGAGTGCTCCTGAAAAGAATAAAAAAGCACAAAAAGTGGTTATCATTAAATTCTATTTTGAGGCATTGAATGTCTCAAAATAACCACAAACCCGCACTCAAGGAATAATACATAGCACATCGTAATTGCCTCCTACGTTGTATTAAAGGCTCATCAGGTATGCTTTATTTTTTCATGCATACGTTTTTCTTCACGTAATTTAAGAAACCGTTGATAAAAGTTGTAGTAAAATATAGTACCCATCTAAATTCTAAGATGGACCCTAAGGAGACACCGTTTAAATTTTGCAAGTTGCATAAAAACGTAAGTTGGTACCATACTCTTGATATACAGTAGGATCCTTTACGCGTAACGCATGCATATTTTTTCATTCTCTTTTGCCCAATTCATCATTGAAAAAAATATAGGTCAAACCTAACATCTAGTATTTGCCTTCTCTGGTGCAATGAGATTCAAGAAGGCGGAAGTGAAAACAGTTCATAGAACTTTCACCGAATGTATACTTGTCATATGCCACCAGTAATCCCTGCTACCAGAATTGGAGACGTTCGAGTAAATCAACACCTCAGAATCCCATACTTTTGGCTGATCTTTCATTGATTAGAGTTGTTTATTACATCAGAATCCCAACGTTATGAACGCCTAGACATCATTTACTTTATGCTGTGTACATACCGACCGACGACGGTTTCATTTATTAGATTTATTACCTGTAGTGGGGTGATGGGGGTGGTGTGATACATTTGAACAATTCCAATGTTTGTATGACGCTACATACATATATGTACCAAGAACAGAAAACGGTAGGGTTTCTTTTTTCATTTGACTTCGTGTACAGCCCGGAGGCGGCTATCATATTATTTACCAGCTACCACCTTTTAAGTGGAACTTCCCGTGAATTGCAATATCAATGACAATTGTAAAGGTATCAAAGATCGACCCGAGGATAGTCGTGTATTTTTTACACGTGTACTATACTACTCATCTACGTAGGTATTAGACATGATATGCTATAATATGTGCGTTATTGATATCTGACGAATACTCGAATGACTCAGCTAGTGTGGTCATGTCGCGTTCTTGGAGTTTGAATAAGCAAAGTAATCGGATAAGTTATAGATGATGTCTTATTGGTATAAAACGTGTGTGAGTTGTCACAGACAAGAACGAAAAAATCCTGTGCTTTTATACGCACGCATTAAACGAATTCTACATTACCTACCGTTAGTTGACACACCTAGTAAAAAATTATAATACAATAGGCAATTTCGTCGCAAGGTTGAGCGTAGTTGTTCGAAGAACACTAAAATCTTAGCGAGTAGGTGTGCGTTTTTGCTAAGTGCTAGAATCATTCTTATTCTTTGTTATTTTTTCCAAGAAATAATGGTTATCATTGGGATATGTGCCATTGCAATTTGCATGCCGCCCACTTGCATTCCAATGATTTCAATCTCTCCTTGTCTTCCGTACAGTAATACATATGTATGAACAAAGATACAGTTTTACAAAATAAATATAAGTGAATTACAAACGCTCAAAATAGGAGCATGAAATCTCTATTCGCCCGACTTTCACTTAACATAACATGCAAAAATTCAATACACTGTGCCACGCTACTACTCAATGAATTTAATCGTCGTTTGGATTTATCGTATGTGGGCGAAGAAAGACCATTGTTTATAATAATATACTTGCATGGTTTTTGTACAATAATTAATGATGGTAATGGGATAAAAAATGAAATTTTAGCATACACTTTAATTCATGTTCATTCCCGTTTCATCTCTACTCTGCCGAAAGTAATATAATCATCATGTATCATACATTCAGAAGCCGACCTGGCTTTTCGTCAAGAAAATAATCTTTTATTTCGTTTCTGACTACAATTTCTTGATTCATCATCAGAACAAGATACTCTTAGCCAATACAAGCCTTTACTTTGTGTGTTCTTTCAGTTATGTGGAATGGAATTACTTTCATTACTGCTAATTGATTCGGCAAATTTTTAAATACATATATGGTATAGCTACCCAACTGTTTATATTGCGGTCTATAATTTCTATTTCATCTCCCATTTTTTACTTTCGTTCAAGATTATCAAGAAGCTTGCCAAGCGCAGAGCTCCCTAAGTTAGACCTGCCAAAAAGGTCTGATCAACATCATGATTATTGTGGAGCATACAGGTACATTGCAGGAATAAAATAAAGAGGACGTTACCCATGCTTAGAATTTGGAATGTAGGATAGGTAAAACCAAAAATAATAATTGCGAAAGGACTAATGTCCATGTACTACCAGTACTTCTACGTATGATCACGTGTGGTACTTGTGGAATCTGACTTTCAAAATTGTCCAGTACAGCTCCCTTTGCCTACAGTACACTAACAGTCAGACAGAATAGAATCAAAGAAAACGGTTTTCTGAATATTTGACCACTGAACTTGAAGATCAAAACCACTTTTTAAGTATTCAATCAAATGAAAGACTTTCGTCGACATTTCTTCACAACATTAATTTGTAAAATCTAATTCATTCAATTTTTTTCCTTTGAAACAAATTCCCTTTGATAAAACGAGAATTTGTTTTGGATGAAGTGAGCACGAGTTATGACTTTCCTCTAATATTTTCTGGACGGTTTGATATTACGTACTTATTGTCGTTTTCGACATTTTCTTACAGGTTTTCAATCAATGGTCTGCTTGTCTATTCAAACGAATGGCAGAGAAACGTGAATGCTAATAAGTAGGAGGAATTCATTACATCTTTATTTGATGAATTGAATAGATTGATTCATTTATTTGGCTATAAGTATATCATGTTATTTATCATATTTTTTTATCATTTAACTAAGTCAAAAATCCGTTTCCAGTACAAAACCCCACGAATTTTCTTCGATCTTTCTTCGAGTTTCGATCAACTGTCTACGGTCCGTAACCGTAAGCATGTGTAGTAAGTTGATGATACTTATATGCTTATTCAATGATTATCGAATTTTTAGCAACATTGCAGATGCAATACTTGCATATTGTGTAGATTTAGGTATTATGGTTTAGATAGGGCCAAAGTCTAGTGTTCTTGCGGTCAGCTCTATGGTCCCTGTAAATATTTTCCCATCGTATTTATTTAAAAGTCAGTGAAAATTACAAAATGCTTCCATGTAATCAGTTTACTCTACGTGGTCACTCTGATGAATGTTTCAAGCTCTCACATTGTTCATTGTTATCAAACGTTGATAGATAGTTGTAAGTTGTATGGATATAAAGAAAAAAGATTTGGAGTGAAACCACAAAAGCCAAACGGCAATTTGTCCGTATTCTGACGCGTAAAATAAATCACCACCGGGACGCACAATGCATAAAATACACATTTAAAAAGGAAATGCACTAGTGTTTGTGCAATTCACGAAACAAAACTTGGAAAATGGGACTAGTTAGAGAGATGAGACATTACACTTTTGTGCTATTATACACTCATATGTATGACTTGTAACTTATATAGCTACTATGCCTCATATCTAATACATAATAGTGCCTATGTAGATGCATACAAAAATCCGTTTGTAATTTCTAATTCGGTTTGTACATTGCTACTCAAGGGTTGTCATTGAATGGAATCGGTAGGAATGTAGTGATAAAACATTGTTACAATGTTTTATGGTTCCCCGTCGTTGGTATTCTGTTATTTACCCACATTTGTCAAGTTAACAGAGAACAGCTCTCAGTAAAATTCGGTGCTTGCAAGGAAACTTTTTTATTTTTTGTGGCAAAAATATCGGAACAAATTTGTGTTTTTACAAATGTATTTGAAGCCATCATCTGCTCCAGTAAATTTTGTTGAGGAATCTGATTCTGACCATCACCAAAGCATAGAGTTGTGGTCAATGTTTTCAAATGATATAAAATTAACTAATCTAAAGGTGAGAATATGAGAGCATGCTTGCCCCACCAAAAAACCACCAGCTTTCTCGAGTCCATAGCCCCCATGATACTACTACAATACTACGAAGCATGGAAGGTACTTCACCTTTACCGTGACTGACCACTTGATAGATTTTTAAAAGTGAAACAAGCAAGTAGCAAGTCAATGGGCTTACAAAAATTTACAATTTTTGTGGCTTAATAGGCTTCGCAAATTTCAAATTCCACACATGTAGTGGTACGGTATTCTGTGGGATAAAGTGATAATGACAAAATGACGTAAAAGTTGAGTTGCTGGTCATCGGACGTAAGTATAATTACCCAGAAAGTAAAGAAGCTTTTACACAAATTATATTGGATCATTCATATCATGTGTCACCAAATTAACCAGAAAACGTGGATAATAACCATGCGTAATACCTATTTACACTTGCATGACACATTCGCTCGGTTCGTTGATTTTCAAACAAGTGAAACAAGTCCAGTTTTGTGGAGCGTGGCATGGTGGTTTTTTTGTATTGAAAATGCTGATATAAAATGAACTTTCACAAAAGCATCCAAAGCAAAACTTTCTTCAGCGTAAACTACCTTGCATATCACTGACGCAAACGGAGAAAACAAAATTTTACATGTATAGCCTCATCTCAAGCTTCATTGCATGCTATCATCATTGGTCGCTGACAAATTTAAAGAGGCTCAAACGACCAAAACGATTGTCCACCTTATTTCCACAAAGAAGTAGTTTCAATGATCAAACAAGTTAACTTGCAGGAAAACCTAAGAATTAGAACGCTGTTTTCTTAGCTCAGGGAACAAGTGTCTAAAAATTTGTTATCCATACTTTTAAACTTTAAACTTACCTATCCTCTTTCCGTCTGTTCTAAGTTAGAACTTCTAGCTGTTTGATATGAAACTTCTATCGATTCATCCGTCTCTTAGATATTTTCTGATCGGCTTTTGTAAATGTTTTTCCACTCACCGTACAAAGTTTTGGTTTTGACATTTCAATGTGAATGTGGAGTATTACATATTATGTTGACTTACTCCTAAGTTAAATACCTATGAGATTTCTTAACTTTTTAGTATTTTTATACACATATTAAATTACAACGAGCTGTATCTTTAACAAGTTTTACCATCAACTCTTGAATCAAATAACTTACAATTAGTTGATCCCACAGAGGAATATTAATGTACAACATATACATCCAATAAATTATTAATATTTATGTATGTATACTATGCTGCAGGCTATATTCCCTACTATCCGTTCCCGTTCATCAAATTTGTATAACCTCTTTGATATGCATAAATCAGGGTGGTAGTTAGTTGATACCTGGTACCTGTATAGGTATTACCTAATAGGTAATTATGTTTACATTGCAAGCTATTAGCAAAGTTTCTTTGAGTGGAAGTAAACTGTTGTTGTTCTGATCAAACAGATTCTGTTCAACGGACCACGGACGAGTAGAAGTTACATAAAAGTATGAAATAATTATCAAAATATTTATGCCTGCGCCTGCAAATGTAACAGTGATGAGAAAATACTTTGCCTGCTTTCAAGGCATTTGTAATGCTTCTGTACCCATTATCTGAACCTATTTCTTTATAATGTTCAATTTTATTTTTTTAAATTGCGTCAACCAGTCTGTTAGTCCTCTGTTTATGAGTATAATTACAACGTTTTATCACAGTATCAGACTATTACTAATTTCTGAGCACGAGAAAAATATTTAAATGTCAAGAAGCAATTGAACTTACTTGCGCCAATAAAAGGAACAAAGGTTGGTTTTTCCTCGTCGTCCAACGCTTTTGATGATTCATCATCGTCCCAGCTTATTTGATACGGAGTTCGATAATACGATTCAGCAGGGGTTCCAAGTAACTTGTAATCCCGGTTATCACGAAGTTGTGACACTCTTTTCATACCTTGAAGGCGATTTGTGGAGGACGAAAAGCTTAGTAGATTTCTTATGGCGTCCGCTGAATTAAAAAAGTTTTCATCAGCCGCTCCTTTCCTGCTAATTTGTTCGAACTGATCTAAGGTTTCTGGTGAAGGAACAGGAGCAACTGTTTGTTCTCTTGGGTGGACCTTCATCGGAACTCCTGGAATACCATCTGCACAAAAAAGAGATCGTTATATGCAATAAATATGCATGAACCTTTTCCTTGTTGAGTAACCAACACAAGTTTCAGCGTGGTTTGAAACAAGTTAAAAAGTAGACAGACTCAATTCCTCATGGGAAAACATGTGCACGTGATGAAATAGGTCTTGTTGTCAGTGTCAAAATATAATGAATTAGAATATATTATGCACACTGTTGAGCGCAATGGCAATCGATAAACATAATATTATGCTTCTTGATCTTTAATAGTTCCATCGCATCGGTATTCGGTACATATACTTTTTTTGACTTTGTAACTAGATTGTGAGGAAAGGGTTATTTATTTATTTATTTATAGTGAATTTAGGTGTGGACTAAGTTTCGCTTTCACTGATTTCAGGATGCCTACTACAACACAATGATTGTATACGTGTACATGATAGATTGATTGTGCAATTCTCACAGCTTGTGCTTTCTTTCATTATCTGCAACTTTGTTCGGTGACCTCATTTTTAGAGCCGATTTTGCAGATACATTTTTCATTCATTAGAGATACAGTGCGTTCTATGGGTGTGTGTGAAATCTGAACAAGTTTTTGTACAGACAATCGATTTATCATCCATCTCACTGACAATATTTGACGGATGCATCTTCAGGAGTTATGAATAGTTGATGAGAAAAATTATTGGCATTGTATCACATAAAATCAGTTAGTTTTACAATCGGTGCGCCAATATCTGGGGGCAACAGTTTATAAAATAACAACAACTATAGTTTTACTATTTTTCATAATCAATGACCTTCAACATGGATACTGAGAAGAATGTGTTCGTGGGAGCTGAGAGGAGTCACAATTGCAACATTTACAAATGTGGCTCGGGAAAAATTAAGGTACGGAAGTGTCAATAACCAATACTTAAACCACATCCATATCCTTTGTCTGAACTATATGGCTCGTACTTCTAATCATCTAGCATAATGACATATGTATAAATAACGGTGCGGTGAAGAAGTGTCAGAATGAATGAAATGAATTCTCAGTGACAGAGACATTGCAATTGGTACTATACTGACAGATATGTAGGATGTGATGTAGTTATATTCATAGAAATAATTACAAGTACTGCAAGAATGATTTATACAGCCAAAGCGGAACAAAGTACCATACTAACAACACAACGCCTACTTAATTGTATACTTATATGTACTTGTATGCATTCAGTCAATGACATATACTGTTTGCCTTTCATCTTGACAATTATCTTGCAGTGATCATGAATCAACATGATAGCACTTACCATTTTGAAGTATTGACGCAATGTGCGTAAATCCACACGGCAAGTTGACGATTCCCAACAGAAGCACAAGGAGGAGGCTATGATAAAGGTGTGTCATTGTTGTTGTCATCTGCCGATTACGACCACAATGGTTACAATGTGTGATCTCATGTGTCATCATCATATGCACTGTAATTTTTTTTTGTCCGGGAAAGTATTCTGAATTCTTTTATGAACTGCTTGGCTTTTCCAGTAAAGAAACGTGTACCTACTTAACTATACTGACCTGTCAACATCAACAACCAACGAGGAAGTAAGAGCCTTGGTTTTCTCTAGAGAAACTAAACGTGTGTACACTTCCGTTTCCGGTATAAACGTTGGTTTAAAGGTCTTAAAGGGATTATAACACAACTCACAAAATATTTTGCGTACATTTTCCTTGATCACACAGGTTGAAAATCATAGTAAAGTACTATGCTTTTTATCTGTATTTTCTACTTCCAAAATTTACCAATATGTGCCCTAGTATGGTAGAACCAACGTCCTTGATACTATTTTTTATATTTTATTCAATCCCGTTCACTTCAAAGAAAAAATACAACTATTTTTGTTAATAGAATCGTGTGAAGAAGCCACAGAAACCCTTTATACAAAGAAGCAAGAATAGAGATGATATATCGCACAATAAATCAGTATTATTTCTTGTCAAGGTACTTTTCTCACTTTATAACCGTGCAGACAGACAAAGACAAACTAACTCAGGAAGCGGCGACAAGGAAAGGTGGTCACAAGCTTTTCTCACTTTCTATCACGCCAAAACATAGACAAAACTTTGTCCTCTCTTCTTTTACTTTTTATACTCTTTTCAATTTTCTGCATGCAACAATGTGTTGTATGTAGATTTATCTTCTTATATGCATACAGGGAAACTCACCACCACCACCGTTTGTTGCTTTTGCCTGAGCTTAGCTATGCCTTGAATAATATATTGGCAAAAGTATATTATTGTACTTGTTCCGCTTTATTTTTATGTAAATCCAAATTGAAGACTGGACGCAGCGAAAGTGAGATGCGTGCTAGATATATGAGTGTATTTCCTGTGCTCTTTCTTGCAAATGTAGTGTAGCAGTGTCAGTGGTGGTGGTAGAAGTAGTAGCGAAGCAGTAATAAAACGCAACAACGAGCTGATGTTATGATGATAATATGATAGAAAAAAAATAGTAGGAGGATAAGCGATGTATAGCAAGTAGGCATGTTTTGGCATATTATGTACGTAGCTGTGCTTCTTTTTTTCTGAGCGTTTTTATGGGGTGATGTAAAGCGAAAGCTCACCGCCACGACCACCACTGTCAATGAATAGACCACTTCCATAACTATACATATTATTTTGTATATCTACTATGCAAACTTATCCAAACGAAATTCATGGCATGATGATGCTGATGATTATGATGCTGTACGATATATCACAAGAAGTGGATACTTTCTCTCTCTCTCTCTCTCTCTCCCACGACTCATTCACTTCGTTAGTCATCCAACCGTCATCATCAGTTAGATGATAGATGCATACATTTGAGCCCAATAGAATGAGTTACCACTACTACATCAACATCAGTACATACCAAGAAGACTATCACTTGAAAAATCTGTTTCTTTGTAAAAAAAAAGTGCTGCTTTTTCCTTTGACGAGAAGGAAGGGCTTGGCATTTCATTATTACTTGACGTCGTCGGCACATCTTTTGCGACCATAAGATCAAACCAAAAATGGACTGTTACATTTACTACATTTCAGTTTCCCCCGTTTATTACTGCTGCTGCTCTTATAACAGGACCAACACTTGCACTTATTTTTCCCTTCTTCAACCTCTTTATACACTTCACGGTAATAAAAAACACTTGAATAATGCAGTTCAACAACATTGCCGAAAGTTGTAGGAAGTTGGATTGTTATCATGATATTGATGACGATAGTGGATGATGATGATGATGGAGGGGCATGATAAGAAAAAGAATATATGAAATAAGTTTAGCAACTCATCATCACAAACAGTAGAGTTTTGTTTGTCTTTTATACACGCTCAATTTCTACACAACTACGTAAACCTTTTCACCGGCTTTTGGTGATCAATCTCTTGACATTCTACATCTATACCTACGTACCACAGCACAACATCATCATCATTATCATCATCATCGTTGCCAAAAGAAAATGTTGGTCACCGGTACAAGACAAACTACAGAGCGAGTAAGTGTCAATAATCAAGTATCGTCCCCAACAAATGAAATTTTTCGAGTGTGCATACAAAGTAACACAATGCCGTTGTCGTTGTCAATGTTTATTTTACAGATATACAAGGAAAAAGTATTGAGTAAAGGAGAGCAGGGGTATAATAGATAGTTTTTCCTCCAAGCAATGTCACAAGTTTAGCAATTTTCAAATATCTTAAAAGCACATTTTCTTGGCGTCAACTTTCATTCAAGAAAATATATTTTCTGTCCAGCTCATTTATCACGTCAATAAAACACCAAGTATTATGAAGAGATATATTATGATATCATTGGGTCAAAAGTGAGTTCCCTGCAAAACAAAGCATTAATTTTTCATTAGACTTACTGTAAATACCTACATACATTTAACTAACCTATGCAATTTCCTGGACTCTGTATAATGGAAATAAAAATAACTCCGCACTCATGTGCGTTATTGTTAATTTGGGTTCAGTTACAGAGCATGCATAGTGTTAAAAATAAACGGTTATAAATTAAACAATGACGGAAGTGGATCACCCGCAGGGCAACCAACCCACATACGCATAACATGCAACTCGAGCTGTCAACCAAGGATGTCTTTGATGAACTTTCATTTTTATGAGCCATTTTGTGAATTGCGGATTGGAGATAAGTATTTAAGCATCCATTAAAAACTGACTATATTATACATACTACATGTACGGGGTCGAATTAGATAAAATTTCTTTTTCACGCAGCTGTTTAACATAGTTTGTGGGACATTGTACCACTGAGTAGGGATTAGGTTTGGATGAAAGGTAGTCACCAACACGCAAAAGGAATCGTTGGTTGTCTCTAAATTTGTATTCTTTTGCATATAATTTCGCACTAAATTATTATTTTTTCAATCTTTGTAATGGCTTCAACGGAAGTCACTAATAAACTAGCGACTGATATTACAATGGCATTTTATTAATGATATTTATGTAACAATGATAAGATAAAAAATTAGCCTATTGTGTAACATATAACCAAAGTGCTTACCTGTATATTTATAATGATGATGATCTAACAAATTAAATAGTCTTTGCATGAGTAGACTTGAGTAGAAACTGTTGTATAGCTGCTGTAACAATGTACACTGGTAATACTCACTGGATCGGAAACGATTTCCATGTTTTAGCATTTACATGAAAATTTCTGGAATATAAACATTGAATAAGCTAATAAAATATCAAAGCTATGTGCTGTTGCAACATGTGCTTCTGCATAATACGTTGCGTGAGAGGCTGTCATTCTCAGATAAACAAATACTATCTCACACTGGCATATCTTCCGTCCATGACTCTAATCATACTGCGCTTCTTTCACTTTCACTATTTTACCATATCAGACGTTACGTTAAGATTAATTAAAAGTCAACAATGGCGGCCATCAATGATGATAAAATGTTTCAAATATGTAGTAAATACTGTAAAACTGTAAAACATTTAGCCCATAAGTTATTCGTGCTGATGAAGATCAAAGTGTTTGATAGAAAGCTTCACGTTTAAAAAAAATGAAAATGACCCCTTATACCGTTTCTTCTAACTACATATCTTTGAAATTTTTAAGCGTTTCAAAAATCATCAATCAAGACAAGCAAAAGTATCATTTCTCCCCAAAGGCCAACCGTCTCTTTTTATTTTAAGCGTATTAGAGCAAAATGTTTTAAATGATTAGGAATGGCTCCAATAATATAATTTACTCCATTCACTGATGATTAGATTACACTGACTGCATTTTCCACACCTCTGTAATCATAGAATACCTCGCAGTTGACTGAGAATCCACGCGCACATAGGACAATAAAGATACAATAATAATACCACTCTACTTTATTTTTCATCATTCACGTTTAATTCCATGCATAGAATATGCATATTGTGGAAGCAGCACGTTAATCAAAATAAGCCAACGTAATGAATGAACATTGCTGAAGACTGGAAAAAGCAACTGTAAGGAAGCAGCCCTGCTTAAAAGAGCGCAAGAGAAAATGAGCAGCAAAATAATTTTATGTGAGGCGAAACGAAAGTAATAATAGTAAATCCGATGGAGCGACAGTAGTACGAAAAATGCTGCAAATTGGTGGATGTAACTGAATTAGATACGGAAAAGTCAGTTGCACTTAATGGGGTTTCCCAGTCTCATTTGTAATGGAGATTTTAATTTAGATCTTACTAATTTACGTAGGTAGCTAATACTTTGATACTTTATCATGTAATCCATGCCTCTGATGACAACATTTTTGAAAGTTTTTTTTAGAGATTCTAGTATCATCATAATCCTATGTACTGTGTATTTTTATCTTAAAGCTATTATTAAGACGCATATGGAAGAATAGTAGGCCATCAGGAAATGCATAAAACATTTTTGATTATAGGTACTTGCAACCCACCTAGTAAACATTTTTACTGTACATGAACACGTGGCAGACAAATTTGACATATTGACTAAGAGGAAAATAGTTCATGTCTGCCATATACCTTACCTTGTACCACATTGCAAATAATTTGTTCGATTAGTGATTCAAGTTTTTAGTTAGGAACTACAATATATCTTATTAAATCGCTAGGACCAACTACGAAACAGCCCTTGATATTATTAAGAATGCTAACAATTGTCTTTATCAGCCACCGTATATCTTTGTAATATTAAGAGCGTTGTCTCCCTTCGCCCCGCAACTTCCAAAGTGGATGAAAACTTTTCTCTGATATGTTACGCAGCGTAACTTACGCTGTTTAACCTTTTTCTCTTTTGTGGAAAGGTAAACCTTTACTTCACATTGATTTTGAAATAGTCAGTGAAATCGTTCATCTTTTCAAAAAATAGCCAATTTTGAAAGTTCGGCCGAACCATAGACACAAGCAAGACAATTGGACAATGAATACAAAATGACATAAACGATATACACACTGTGGGTCTATGCAAAAAGCCTGGACAGTGGCTTAACAAAAATCTTGTAATAATAATGCCGTTCGAAAGTGGGCAGTGCAGCGTTTGTTTCCAAGAAAGGATTTTGTAATGTGGGGTTGCAGCAGTTGATGACTACGAAATCAGAAATGAAAATCTAATTTAAGAGGAAATGCCAATAGTGTATTACGCATGAAGTAACAACTGAAGGAACAGTAATAGTATTTACATTCTTTTTACGGTTTTTTTTCAAATAATAAAATTTGAGATGCGCATGCATATTATTATGATATATGTAATAATATATCTACTGCTGACTAGTACTGACACAGTTTCCATTCGGCTTGCTGAAACGACAACTAAATGGTATGTAGCATAGTATAAAAGCGACTGACTCAAAAAATTTCACATTTCTACATGCATATACTTAAACGAACAAGTACAAGAACCAGAATCACAACCGTTGGAGAATGAGTCATGACAGAGTATGCTGACTGGAAAGATAACTACTATAATGGAGAAATATGACGTATGCATGCTGCTGGCTGACTCTTTGGCGTATTTCTTCATTTTTACTTTTATATTTGTAGACTTTCCCACACACTTGCAAAGTGTGAAAGCAAAAAAATTAGAACAAATACATAGTCGTTGTACATTTCAGTGCCTACAGATTACGTTTCATGAGAAGTGGTATAATGTACCCATGTTCTTGAGAATTGTAAGCATTTAAGTATGTTCGCGGGAAGAATGAGAAAAAAAAGAGTGAGTAAGTACGTCTGTGGGAGAGGATTCATTCAATGAGGATATTAAAGATTAAAGTGTGATGTGTGAACTAGAGGGAGAGCGGCTACGAATTTACCATTTTGTTCCATAATTGTGCTTTTGTAGCAGACAAGAAAGTTTCTTTTTCAAAAGTTTCTTGTTTTCTACTTTTGCTGACGCTCCACAGACATAAATGTTGCATGCTTGAGTATTTCAATGGAAATGCTAATATAAAAAAGTGAAAGAGGAACACTTGGGGTTGGTGTGTATTTGCATGCTTGTTACATAGATGTCATCTTGACTGTAATTTCATGTCATCATCATCATCCAAGACCAAGACCACATTGCCCTTTCTTGAGAAACAAAGGCAGAAAGGGAAAACTAAATTGGTGAGGGGTGTAGTTGAGCATGCGAATATGTAATATTTTACCTTCCCTTCCACTAATAAAGGTTACTATAATTAATAACAAAAACCGAGCCTTGATGTATGCTAAAGAAATACACGTCTAAAAGGTGTTACGAGCACATGAATATTTCGTGTATAAATGATTGAACGAAAGTATATAATATTAATTTAAATATTCTTCATTTTAAAAGCAAACGTAAGCAGTTTGCAAAAAGATTCAGCCGAGCAAAATCAAGTTAAGCCGTTTACTGATGTTGCGTGCTGTGTTGTTACACAAATTCAGGACTTGATGCAGCTCAGGATTATTTGGAGATTTTGACAGACTTCACGTCGTGTGATAAACAAGAGCCAAGACCTGTAAAGTAGTAACATTGCAGTAAAATCCAAGTTTCCAACAAGTTCAAACTACTTACTTGACAATGCTACCTGCTTGCGTGTTTTGACTTTTGAAACTACATAATATCTACGTAGTGCATTGAAATCCATTCTATGGACCAAAATTGAATGGCAATGTGCGCAAAATTAATTTAGATTATGAAAAAAATACTGCTACATGTTTCATAGATTAGATATGGTTATTGAATAACGGAATAATTTATCATAATTTATGACTGCTGTGGACAGCAGGTTCAGTTCAACCACAACATGTCACGTTTTAATCCCTGTGCATATTTCATATACTCTTTCGAAACCTTATCTCATCACCGCAAATGCCACGCGTAATCCGCTAGGTGAGTTTAAGTGACAAAAATAGGAAACGAGTGGCAGGCTGCAATCATGGAGTATTTCAAAAACTCACATTCGCTTAAAATGTTAATCCGTAATATAAAGTCGTTTCCTTCTATGTAATAAAATGAATTTCATTTTGAACCAATTAACCAATAATTTCACACAAGCAAAAATATTTTTGCAGGTTACAAAACGACATGCTGCGTAAATATCTACAAATTGTTCAGCTTTAGTAATTCTTTACTCCTGTTTTAATTTAGTACATGTTGAAATGAGACAAACATTAGAAAGAATTGGTATAAATTTTCAGCAACCTGGTGGAAAGGTAATTGAATTAACAATTTACGGATTTTAGTTAGGGGAAATTTTTAAATGATCTATTATCAATGACTCAATAACATTTTATAAAAAAAGGTTTGAAACGATACTAGTTAGTGAAACATTGTGTGCGTTTTTTTCAGCCCAGGTTTGTATGAATTGAGAAAATGAAATTGCAATTTCTTGACAGGGAAATTTTTATATTCACCACTCAGTCCTGTACAGAACTTGTAAATCAGCTACAGATCTTTCTCAGAAAGGCTCAATTAATTTCTTTTCAAGTTAATAAGGTCTTTTAAAAGCAGGAATTCCTGTCTCTTTCAAGATTGCACGTGTGTCATACGTCAGTATAGTGGAAATATCATCTTGTAAAATTTGATGTGACCCATAAACAGATTTATTCTCTGAAGTTGATGTCACAATGATTTGCTACATGATATTTTGGGTTTTATTGCATTAGCAAACAGTCTGACGACCAGAACTTTTTTATGATATGACTATGAAGGGATAAGGAAAAAGCATGAAATAGAAGTAGTAGGCCCTGTCACTGTTGTTTCGGTATGCTTAGCTGACAAAAAAAAACGAATTTTAGAAAATGTGCAATATGTCATGGATTGCAAAATATCTGTTGCGTTCATTCATTTCATTTCGTGGTGAATGCGAATACGACAAATTACTCTGCTCTCTTTAATGATGACATCCTGAACGGACAGATTCCTCCGATCTATCCTTTTGCTGAAATTAATGAGCTGTGTGTAAATCTTGTTTTTATTTAGGTGAATTGTCATTTGTCATCAACTTGTCGTGTCATGTACGTGCCTACTACATTTTTCTCTGCATGTCCCTAAGTTAATTGGAAACATTTACATGGAAGATGTGGAGAAGGTCAGAAACAGGGACAACGCAGGCATAAATTGGTTAGAATGGGGTTATGGGTTTCAGAATGGATACCACCAAAAAAGGTTAAAAACCTGCAATGGTGGGATCTTTCTTCGATGCGATTACAACTTTTCGTAAGCAAACTGCAGTAATTTCTTGTATTCTCACTGAGAATTTCTCAGTAGTTAGATCCTTAATGATGAAATAGGCACACACGTATCGATGAAAGTTAGTATCTAGTCTTCCAACCATTCTTGGTGTTATATCATTATTGTGTTTCATCTCTGTGGATCTTTCTCCAAGGTCCTCGGGGTAAGGGTACAATATTTCATCTTAAAATGGAAACTAGTTGAAAGTTGTAGTCTGAAGTAAATTAGTGCATTGGCCTGGCCAATCCATGACCATACATTTGTAGATATCCAATTGCAAATATATTATTAAGAAAGGGAATGAACAAGGTAGAGCTAGAGTTTCATGTAAAAAATTAAATATGCGATGAATAAACATACAAAAGCGAAGTATTTGTTTTTCGGAGTTTGAGAGGTTTGCAACGTTTGCCTCAGCAGGTTTATTTTTGGCTGTTCATAATGAACTTCATATTATCTGTAAAGGCACATTGATCATCACATAGAAAAATCTAACTCAGTAAGTTCCTTCGAATATCAAGATTTTCATAATTTGAAACTTATGCGTTTTTTCCTTTCTTTATGACATGTTAATATTAGGTTTGATGTCTTTTTTACATGTAGGTTAGATAGCTTTTTATGCTTATTTTTTGTTTCTAAATCTTATAAAAGCGTAATTTATTATGTGCATTTTCTTTCTCCGCTCTCAACGGCAGCAACCGAATACAAAATCTTTCTCAAATTACGGTAGTAGTGTGGTAAGTCAATTCAGTGGGCGGAAAGACAGCACTATTGTAAGGTACTAGTAAATATTGCTATATTTTATTATTATGCAAGTGCAATTAATGTTGAGTGCAACTATCTTTCTCCCCACTGAAGGAAACTTGACAAGATCATGTAGGCGTTGGTAGGCACTTAACTAACCGTAACATAAAACATGACTATTATTATACTAACAATTGAGTGGGTCCCCCAGCCACTCCTACTCACCTTTATTCTACCTAATTGGATTTTAACAAAGTCGATAACCTTCCGTAGCATTTTACTTTAACCAAACTTTTTATGCAAAATATTATATTGAGAAGATGAACCAAACCATGATTGGAGTAATTACCAGAAATTTTTAAAATTTAAGTTATCCTGTCTTGATGGGACAACAATTTAAATCAAACCTGTGTTTTGGCGATGGATGGATGAATGACACTGCTGACACTACTGTAATAAAAAAACAATCGAATGTTTTTATATCATGTTAGCCTAGTTAGCCATTGCACACCGCTGTCTACTTTCATTCATTGCATAATACCTTTTACAAACTAAAGATTGACACAGTGACACAGCAGAAAGTTTTTTGCATGCTCTATTACTGCATATCTTTGTAAGACAAATGAAACTATTTTGTAATGACAATTGTCCTCAGGGGAATTCAAATGATAAAGGAAGCATACCTACAAAAAGAATGCGAGATTTGCACCCTCTAAACAATGAGCGTGTGGATGGAAAATTTCTTCTATACTTGTGGGGATTGGGGATGATCTGCAACAGCATTGTGCTGAAAAACGGTTGAACAAATCGTTTTATACTTAAAGTTGATACAAATTAACAATGCACAATTGCACACTGCTCCTCCTACACACAAATGCTTTTAAATGACTCAAAACTCAAGAGATGTCCATGGCTTCATTACCGTGCTAATTATTAGCTCGCTGCATTGCATGCAGAGGAGCTTATTATCACACTTTGGGTGTCCGTGTGTCCGTGTGTCCGTCTGTCCGTCTGTCCGTCTGTCCGTCTGTCTACCTTTATTTTTTGAACCATTATGAATCAACTTTTTTTCAAAATTTTGAATCATCATGAATCAACTTTTTTTCAAAATTTTGAATCATCATGAATCAACT